>BMAW01024151.1:645412-869034 GCA_019974015.1 Nephila pilipes
AAAAATTCACACCAGAAACTTCTCCATTTGGACATTCCAGCTGCATGAAGTGGTAAACTGACAGCCAAACCCTCTGGAAAATTTTGAATTCCAATACCAACAGCGAGATTTCTAAGATTCAAAACAGAATACAAAAAGAAATTTTACAGTAAGTTAACATTAAATTTTTGAGAAACATTCAAACTTAATTATGAAAACAATCATAACTATTGTTTTTAAGGTTTCAATTTTACATAAACACAATTATTTACATTTAAAATATGTGACTAAACATTGTATGCATAAGTGTACTAGAAAAGAGTTATAAAAATAATTTTACAAACATCAGATAACAAATATGACTGCTAAAAACACAAATTATTTTTTACAATTATTTCATTTTTAATTTGTAAAACAAATTAAAACCATTTCAATATCAACTCTGTAAATAATAATCATTATCGCTAATGCATTACTGAATTAAGTTTTTTTCATTACTAATTTCATATAAAGTTAAATTTGCAATAGATTAACTTTCTATATTAATTTAAATAAATATCAAAAATATTGACTGCATAAAAAAATCTAACAATATTCAACTAAGCAAACATCTTTAAAAAAAAACTGTAATAAAGTACTGAAAAAAAGAACAATATTTTTCAAGAGATTTTTAAGATTAGTAAACAAATTTGAAATGCAACTTACCGTGCACTTTCAAATGTTGCAGACTTTGTTTTGCCAATGGCTCCAAAACCTACACCAACAGCAAGGCCCTCTAAGATAATCAACTTAATTAGAATGTACAATATACCAAATTAGTATTAATAGTAAAAATTTAATCATTTCAATACCTTGAATAAAAAATGATTTAATTCTTGGGTACATGAGTAACATGTAATCGACCATGAAAGTTGGTGCATTCAAGCCAGATTTACACCCATCATTTGGCAATATTTTTCTAATCTGACAAAAATGGCTGATGGTGTTTTTCACATGTAAGAATTCTTAAAATATTCTGATAAATATAATGCTGGCTATTAAACTTTGAAATATGAAGACATTAAATTTGAAAAACAAATAATGTATGAAATTAACGTATTTTTAATGTTGATTTCATATATTATTTCTCATACAAGGTATTTCAACTTCTTATATCAAAAAGATGCGCTTCCCAGTTATAATAAAATAAAAAAAAATTCAATGATTTCAGCAAGAAGTATTAATTTCCTCACTGAATTAAAAAAAAAAAAAATTGCTTACATAAAAGAAAATATCATTATGCTTCTCTCTCTTTCTATCTCCATCAGATTTCAAGAATACATTTTCCTATTTCATAACCCTCATTTAGAAAAATACAGTTGACATGACAAATATTTCAATTTTATTTTATGCAAACATCATTTTAGAATGACAGTCCCATTTTTCAGTACAATAAGGTTAACAAAATACAATTACTTCAGTTATATTACATTATGAAAAAAACAAGCAAAAATCAAATAGTGCAATAAAATCTATCTTTAAAAATGACAATTCATTCCACCTTTCATACATTCAACAGATTCATAATGATTTTAACAAAATATTAATAACAGGTAATTTAGACTCCAAAGGAATTAATCTTAAAGCATAATGATATTGAAAGCTATTCAGAATGATATTTAAATGCACTTATGATAAACTACAGGTAATTTTCGAATTTTTCCATATTTTAATAATGAAAAACAAATGATAATACAAAAGAAATTAGTCACATATCCATTCAAAACCAAACATTAAAATCATCCAAAAATATACTTTTCACTTTTTAGTTAATTTAGGATTTATTTTATCATTAATGATTTTCTTATGTCAAATATCATTTCAAAAAAATAAAGCATACATTCAAATATGCAATTTTAAATTTAAAAAAAATAATAAAATGCAAAATAATAAACATTTAAAAACATCACAAAATGACTTTTTTACTAATTTTTGAAAATGTAATAACACACAGCATAGATTTATTTAAAAACAAAATTTTATTTACCAGGTATATTATGAACAGTTATAGCAATGATTAACAATAATATTCTTCTCCATCGGACGTCTAACAAATTTGGTGGTGATTTTTCAATTTCAGTTTCATTATCTTCATTATTGGATTTATATCTTCTATGAAGATTATTGCCATAATCATCTATGAAATAAATTGTTAATTACGATCAAGCTATGTAAAAGACAATGAAAAAGAAAGAACATGTATTAGTCATTCCAAAAAATATTTCCATGTGGAGCTCTTTTCTCATTCATAAATGGCTTTGCTTTAACAAAGTAAACATATTTAGCATGTTATTAAAACAATGCTAATAAATTTTTAGTCTTTTAAACACAATTTGTGAAATTTAGAGAGTTCATAAGCTAAAAATTGATAATTTTGAAATATTGTTTCAAAACTTACTTAATAATATATTGTCATAGGAATTATAATCACTATTTTTTCTATCACAGATACGAATGCCATTATTTCCCAATTCTTGATAAATATCTGGACTGAGAGTTGTCTTAGCAACATGTTCCTAAAATATGCATAGAACTTTTAAACATTTATTGTAATATAACTTCTCAACCATGATTTATTTATAGATCAGAAATAAAATGCATTTTTCCAGATAAATAAATAATACCACAAGTATGACTGTCTTATCTAAAATCACTCAAAGAACAGATACATCTTTTTATTTATTTATTTTAAAAGAAAAAACTTAAATTAATAATTACTAAATTTTTATAAAAATTTAATTCACAATTTGTATGAAAACCATTAGACGTAATTTTTATTTATAAAATCTTCTAATCTACAAAATTTAATTACGTAAATATCAGATAAAAGTAAAAATCTTCAAAAAATACATATAAAATTACAATTTATTATTAAATTTTTCAAAAGAGGTATTTTAATTTTAAAGTTTGTTTAATATAACCAATCAAGCTGGGTTTTGGTTGCAGTATGCAATACAATGCACTATTTTAAAATGATTAACCATGTATTTTAAAAAGTAAGACATGCAAATAATACAAGGTGATAATGAAAATTTTGTTGGCATTACCATTTCTATTCTTAATTTGGTGGAAATTTCCTGGCATCACTGTTTAGACAACTCAACACGTTAACTTTAGCGTCCAAAATTTTATCAAAATTTATACTCATTAAATCATACAAATATGATGTATACACATACATAATAATGTTATCAATTAAGAAACATGTACAATGCATTAAATATCCCTGCTCATCTCATTTGACTATCCTTCAGTTTCAACTTCTCCAAATGGCAAGTGTCCATCTGCATAGAATATTTCATGGAACTCATAAATAGTTTTACATTACCAATCTGAATGAGAAATTGGGCACAATTCATCTTCAGTTTTCTTTTTAAGAAATCAAACTGAAAACTTTTTTTTTAATGTTTACAAGCTTACACTTTCATAATGCTGTTTAATCAACTCTAGCAAATTTAAAATTAATTAGAGTACTTTTAAAAATGTACATTAAAAATGCTATAAGCATATTTTAAAATGCAAACTAAATCAACAAAATAAACTGTAATATACTCAAAATGAATACTACATATTTAAAATACACTATTACAGTAACTTAAAATTATTATACATGTAAAAGTTGCATACATTACTACACATGAAATTTCATGTTTAAACAATTCCTCGACATTCATATTTTATAATTCTGTTCAGCTATTAAAATAGTATTAAATTTACATACACAACAAGGTAAGTATAAGTCTGTCAAAAACACAAAAAGTGCACCCAAGAAAAATCCTATTGCTACAGGGATAAAAACAAATTCACCATCCGAACCATAACCACCGGATTCTGTAGCAATTTCAATGGCAGGCTTTAAAAGTGACCAGTAGGATGCTGCTATCATCACCTAGACAAAAATCAGAAAGGTAATCTCAGTAAAATCATTTTATAAAACCATATATCCCAATAATAAACTAAAATTCAATTATATATAACATATTTAACAAAGTGTATGATAATTAACAGCATTTTAAAAATTTACAAATGTCTTTACCAACTATTTATAGAGATATTAATTGTTTATTGTCACATTTAGATGCAGCACAAAGGCTATTGGCAGTGGATCTCATAATTTTAAACCATGATCAAATGACAAAGATGACATTTGAGCTGGCATCCCTTCTCCAAACTTCCACACCAAGTCAATCATCTACTATTAAAGAACAGGGCTCGAATACCATACAGGGTTTTTTTTTTTTTCAGACTAAAAGGAGTACATTTTATTATATTGCTTATTTTTGTATTAGAATCAATCTATTTTTTCAAGTATAAAATACATTCTACACACTTGTTGTCTATTTCGTAATGCTAAACTAATATTTAACTTTACCAGTTAAAGTGAAAAATGGTGCGCTAAAAACATTTGAAAACTTTCAAGGAAAAAGTATTTTAAATCAACTTATGTATTACAAGTTCATAAACTTGTATCAATATTAAGATGTCCTTTTAAGATATGTTCCTAAATAGCATCATGTTCTTTGATATAAAGTAAAAATATCCTTAAATAATCTATAAACAAGTTGCCTGACTAGAAGCCTTTATAAAAACTAAAAAATATTTAAACATTTTTAAATTTTGACACTGAGAGTAATGAACGTTTGATCAGGAGAAAATAAAAAATTAACACAGATTACATAAGGTATATCTAGATTAATAAACATAAGAAATTGTTCAGAATAACTAAAATGCATGTCAATACATATATTGCTAGTGCACATATCACAGAGTCCAAGAAAAAGAAAGTGTTTGTAACAAAAATAAAATTTAAAATCCAAAAAGTCCATATAAAACTTCATACTTCCCTTTCCTTTTTTTTTTTTTTTATCTCATAAGCAAATTTATCTCAAAAACTGCCTCCTCTTTCACATTTTTTTTTCTCCCACAGCGGTATATTTATTTTGAATTCCTCATTCCCACATTACCTAGATAGCAGAGTTTTTAAAGAAACATCCAAATATTGATTAATACATTTAATAAAAAGGCATAATCCAATTTTCATTTATCTCCATTAACTCTTTTTTAGAGTTTATTTACACAATGCTACTTTAATAACTATAACAAGGAAAATCTTATTGTTTATATTGGAATTATCTTGCTTTTCAGTCAGTTATAAATAAACATCAGCCAGTTCCTCAAGGAAAAACTCTTAAAAAAGTACTTTTTCATTCAACCAATGATTTAAGATTTGTCATACATTGATGCAATGAAAGGAGAATATAATTTTTCAATCTAATAGTAATCTACATTTTACGTTGTGTTTATTAATACAAACATATAAAAAATTAGAGTTATTGTTTAAAACAGCGGATGCATAATTATAATAAAAATTGCATATTGTTACACAAGCACAAAAAATACTAACCCCAGCAGCAAAGCCAAGGCTACCATCAAGAAGTTTGTGCTGTAATCAAACAGATAAGAAAAGTTAATATGCAGCACTAAACTTATCATAAAATAACAGATTATTATATAGTTAAAACAATACATAGAATATTTTTGAAACTCTAAAACAAATTAACTCAAATTATAAAAACCTAAAATTTATGTAATATTTTAATTTATTATAATGCATATAAACATATAAATTAAAATTTATTCATCCATTAGTACCTATCTACTCTTTAAAAGAAGGATTTCCTGATAATGACACCTCCACAAAATTAAGGCTAACAATGTAAAATAAATATTAAAAGAATTTGTGTACAAGTACTTTAATAATGAAGAGATGAATAATAAATACTTATTTCCTTTTTTTAATATAAGTATTTATCATGTCTGAGTATTTTGACAATGAAAGAAAAATTTAATAAGAATCTCCCAATTCCTCTACACTGAGAAATTTTGAAATAACGAGAAAAATAAGTAGTAATAAACTATAGAACAAAGAGGAAAAATACTTTAAAAAAATATATACATAAAGTAAGCCATCGTGATGCACATTTTTATATGAAAAATCAAATCAACCATCTGTTGAAAATTCAAATATCAAAATTAAAATGATACTCATTTATAGGTAGACAATTCTGAATCAAATATACTTCAAATAAAATGTCACAATTTACATCTGTTTATAGAGACAGCATAATTTTTCTTTTTTATTCCATATGATAGATGAGAAACACACATTTTCCCCCCCCCTCCTCAATACTTTGAGCATTTAGATCAAATGGGACCAAGTATTAAAATTTGTCTTTAAATATCTGACATAAGTCTTTAAAGGATTTTGGAGAGAACAGTCAAAGCATTATACATTAAAAAAAGAATTTTTCTAAATAAAAAAAAATCATTTATAGAATAAATTGCAAACACTTTTTCATGTACCTTAATTATTTTTATTCAATTACAAAAGACTAACATCTTTATTCAAACACCTCTCTCATCCAATACATTAATTTCATGCACAACCATATTTAAAATAACTTTAAAAAACTCTTTGATGAAATGTTAATTTTTCCAAAACTAAATTTTTGCAAAATATAAATAGTAGTTCCCTATACGAAAAATTAAATGTATTTAATTTTTTCTGCAACTGATCAGTTAAGATAAAAATTTATACTTTACTGAATACAATTGACAGTTATCAATAAAGTTCTCATTTTCACAATAATATTAAAAGATCAAGAACTTTTTAGAAACTAGGTTAGTATGATTATGAATGTTGGTTGTTCTTCTCTGGTAAATTAGGGAGGAAAAAAATCTAGGTCGAATTCTCCCACCCCTAAAATTTTTAGATTTACTGTAAAAATGCTATTTCTGTGTGTTATTGAAAAATATTACTTCAAATTACACAATAATAAAAACAATACACACAACAGGATTATCTTTTTATTTTTATCAATGACATTAACGCATGTTCCATTTTTATCTTAACCTTAATCCTATTATTAAAAATTAGTAGTTCTTGTTTTGAGTGACAATACATAAAAGTGATAATGACCTACATCATTTTTGAAAATGGTTTCAGGAAACTAGTTTAACTTCCTACTCTATTTAGATAAGTTTGGTCACAACAATCCTTTGTATGATTAGTGAATGTGGTGGTTTCATTTTTTTTTTTTTTTTTTAATCTATAGACCTAATTACAATGACTTTCATTTTCTTTATTTTAACAATTGCAAAAATTAAAGTTACTTAAAATAAATAGATAAAATTTTCAATTTTAGTATTTCTAATTTAATAAGTATTTGCATGAAATTTTTTGAATATTAACAAATTAATAAAATGTTAACTGCAGTTTTAATTATTCTAAAATTTTGTAAATCATCTTCTAATAATAACAAATTATTTTCAAAACACAGATATATTTGTCCATTAAAAAATTTGATTTTTAGATACTTTTTAGAAAATATTTCTATTAAAATGCATTATAATACATAAACAATTATTAACTTCTTTGTTTCAATTTCAATTTGCCATAATATTAAAAAAAATAAGAATCATTTAGTAAATATGAATGCTTATTTTACTGGTATTACAGGACTCTTTCTATAATTCGGCCTTTACACCAATTGACAATGAATAGAAAATTATTTTAAACTTATTTCAAAGAGATAATACAGAATATCAACAGAAAGATATACACTTTTTCATAGTTTTAACTATTTTGTATATTTGACACTTTATTTGTGTATACTGTATTAAATTTTAAGCAATACATTGTTTTTTACTATTTATTTGTATTATTATTAGCAATTTTCCAGTGATGCAACAGCCTTCTAGTCCTATATCTGTCGGATAACTAAAAGAGTACATTATTTTCAAAAATTTAGAAATAATCAGTAATATAAGTTTGAGAGATAAAGGAAATATTTTTCAAAAGAAACTCAATTAAAAGAATTAACTAGCTTATATACATGATAAATTCAAACCATTAAAGACTGTGATAAAAAATCATAATATAATTTCAAAAATTTGTGAAAACTTATCAAAATCAACAAAGGAGTTTGAATTTGTTGAATTTAAAAAAAGTACAAATTATTCAATATAAAACAGATACTGAGCTACATCTTATACTAAGACATTGATATAATCCAAAAAAACCAACAGTGCTATATGATTTTGTATAAATCATTAGTAAATAATATACTTAAAAATCTTTTTAATTAGAAACATGTTTCTGATGCTAAATCAATAAAATGTGTAACAATTTTCCCATCACATTACATTTGTGCATAGTTTTTCAAAATAAAATTAGTGTGCATACATAATTTTCAAAACACATGTAGTTTGAGAATAAATTTCTAACTTATTTTACAATGAAAGTGAAATTTCACAAAGAAAAAATGCGAAATTTTAGCTTTATATAACGATACCAAAGTTAAAATTGTCCAAGATTAACCTTTTTATAGAAGCTATTATATTTTCATACACACCATTATCTCATAACAGTTACTTCACCATTTATTAAATTATTCAAATATTTTAAATGTACTTTATTATTTTCAGTTGATAAAATATTCAAGGATAATAAGTTCCTTTCAATTGGTATTTCTTAAAAATTACTTCCATTTATTTTAGATTTACTTAATCTGAATAACACTGGGCCCTTTCATTTAATATAAATCAAAGATATAAGCTTAGCAAATTTGCACGAAAATGAAATAGCTTTTTCTAATATAAAAAAAGATTAAGATAATTAAAAACAGCATGAATGGAATTATTTATTTATTTTTGATAAATAAGATACATAAAACTTTTAAAAAAATATCTCAACTAATACATATTAATTATATACAGGAACAATTAATAATCACACATACCTGGTCAATATTTTGTTATAAAATATTTTCAAAATACGCTAAAGCAAAATTTAAAAACTTTACAATCTATTTGAAATGCAAAGTTCATAAATATGTTTGAAGATAACAGATGAAAAAAAATTTATATATGTTATTTTATTTAAGTTTGAAATTACTTAAAAAAAATCTCATTTTTAGTTTCATTTGCACTGATGTTTGACTAAGAATACTTCAATAGAGATTTCACAAATCATCATGAACAAAATCCATTATCAGTATGACTTCTTATTTTAGAAAAAAAGGATGTATATGCATTACAGTATAGTTCCAATATACAGCATAAGGAAAACATTGCTTTTTGCAACAAGCATTCAGACAGTTAAGAGTACACGGGTATTTTCCTTTATGATATTGGACAATTATTGAAGATGTCACAATTATCAGAATAAATCCTCAAACAATGGTCAAAATTTTAACTTATGAAATTTAAATTTAATAACAATCATATTAAAAGTAAATTTTCTATTTTATACCTTAAAAGCATTCAATTTATTTTTATTATGTTTCTAAATGAAAATCAGTCTTCTTCCTTAGAGATGTTAGGTCTAAATATTTGGTTTAAATATTATTTGGAAGTTAGATGACTTCCAAATAATATTTAAATTTGTGTATTATTTATCAAATAATATTTATTATTCCTCAAATAAGCATTAAAGAAAATAAAGTCATAAAATATATATAAATCCTGAGATAACAAGAAAATGCTAATTAATTTTTGATTCTTACAGATTATGTTAGAGCTCAAAACATATGCAATCACATCAATCATACACTGTACACGTAAGATTACAAATTATACCATTATTAATGTATTGCCATTCATGTCAATTTTATTAAACATTAATATGTACACTAAAAACTTAATGCTGAACAACATTTTCTTATAATACGATGAATTTATCAAAGTTATATTTTACAGTTCATAAGTTTAAAACATCAATAATAAAAGTTACAGCGTTTATACAGCACACAGTTTAGGAAATAAAAGTTGCACATTTTAATACGGAAAACTTTTATAATAATTCGACCTAAAAAATTGAATGATTCACATTGAAACTAAAAAAAAAATCATTAAATAAAAATTATCAGTCATACAATCAAAAAAAAAAACCCTTCAAAAAAATAATGAATAAAAGTATTATTAAAGAAAAACACCAATACACATGTGTACTACATCGACCTAAAAAATTAACTAATTGCAAATTAATATTTTGACCTTTGCTAATTAATATTTTAAACTATATGACAGAAAAATTACAATATCAAATTTATCACACTTATAGCTTTTATGTAACAGTACGAAATACGACCAAATTACTTGCAATGTGACAACAAATTTTTTTCAAAAATCGTAATTGATGGTTTAGATACAAAACATCTCTCTCTCTCTGAATAAATCAACATTTGCTAACTTGAAGAAAACTTCAAATTTTGATAAACAAAAAACATAAAAAAATACCTAATACACAAGAAAAAAAATATTAATTTTTAAAATGTACAAATTATACCTGAGTTGATGAAAAACAAAACACTAAAGCAGCTCCTGCACCTGTGAGACCCCAGGTGAAAACAGTTCCTAAAAATGATTGTATTATAGGAGAATGATCACGGATCATGATTGCAAGAAGTTAGTTATTTTCCAGCATAATTTGTTCAAAATTTCGATGCAGATATTTGGAAGTTTGGGAAAAAATTCTCTCTTATATACTCTCACTCACGTTTCCATTATTCAATTTCAAAACAGCAGCTTCTTTTCACACGACAACTATCAATTTGAAGTCAAAGTTGTAGTAGAAATAAATAAATGAAAAATACAATCCATTTTATCAACTTTCTCTTCATAATTTCCCAGTTTGTGGATTCTTGAAAAGATAATTATTCGTTTTTATTTAGGAAAACTTAAAAATATTATAGATGACATATATTTGAAGGTTATTTTCAGTTAACAAAGTCATAAATTACATCGAATTCAACTGCAGAAATCAGTTTCAAGTAGTATTTAAATGGTCCGATTATTTGCGATTCTGAATAAAAGATCCAGAAAAAAGTATTTAATTAGTTCTGTTTTGTTTATATTTTAAATAAGATCATATATAATTTCTCTTTCATTGAATTTCTAGAATAAATATAAAATAAAATTCACGCAGAAGTATTTGTAGATCTTTCAGTTTCCTAAAGTACTTTCAGTTAAAAACAAGTTTAAATCGTACAAAATGAGAAAGATTCTTGACTTTAAAGGATAGAAAATTTTGAAGTACATCAATATTGGCAGACTGAGAGAAAAACATTCAACTATATGAATCTATAATTGACTATTTGCCGATATTAAATCATTGGAGATCAAATTTCTTCTCGAAACAATGTTCGGAAAACAATTTTTTAAAAAAATATTCTCTGGGTTATCTTCAAGCCTTCCTTTAAAGAACTGAATGACTTACTGAATCGTATAAATGCTTCGAATTCAATTTAATATTGATGCTTAATATATTCGTAATAGTTCAGAATCAATTTCGAATCATTCCAATGTATCTACTGAAAATAAACTATTATTTTTTTTTAATTTATAAATTAGAATTAATCTTATATACATACAAATTTTGTTTATCTATCATATATGTACAATTCCTCACCGTTGATCGCATCGCTTAATTTTTTTTTTTTTTTTTTTTTTTTTTTTGGGGGGGGGGTGCTTCATTGATACATGAAAGGAGTCTGTTCACAAACATTTTCAATTCATAAACAAAACCAAGAATATTTTTCAAATTCAATTTAGGTGATATTTTTTGACAAAAAAAACTTGAAAATAAATTTTATCATATTGAATACTAATAATGTAAGTTTTATTTAATTCAATAATAGTGATTGAACTGAACACTATTTGGCTTGATTGATGGATTATATGGGATACTAGCTGATACCCTCCCGCTCCGCTGGGCAGACGATTATATTATATTTTGGAACTTATACGTAAAATATCAAGAAAATTTTCAATTTTTGAACGATAATTTGAATTTAAATTTTTAAGAAATAGATTGTCCGTAATAATGGTTATCCACCACTTTCAAATATATGAGAAAAGTATTTAATTGTTAATAAATTATCAATGAATGGGTAAGTTAGTCAGTAAATCTGTTAATGTACAGAATTCCGCTTCACCCATGAGGCATGATGGTAAAGAAGTGTAGTGCGATGCGTTCCCATTTTTTTACATGTCGGATCCCCAGTAGACCTAAACCATGTAAAAATTGCCAACATAAAAATAAAAATACATTTTTATATATTTTTTTTTATTTTTTAAACCTATTGAATCAATTTTTTTGTGTATTACGTTTCTATTGTCTTTATTTTTTATGCATGGCAATTTTTGAGAGTGACAATTACATTTTTATTTTTTATTATATCAATTTATTTATCTTAATTATTACATTCATTATTATTTTATCTTATTGTAATTTCAGAAATAGTTAAATATAAGAAAAATATGAAATAATATGCCTACATCTCCAAAACTTTTCTATAGACAACATTATTCGTTCGTTTTTCTGGTTGAAGGATGATTAGATTTTCACGTGAACTAACTCATGAACATGCGACATAAAATTGACCATTTGAAAAACAGTCACTTTGTAAATCTACACCAGCTAATATTAAACTCTGCCCTTGTGCTTTATTGATAGTCATCGCAAACTCTGACTGGAAACTGTAAACACTTAAATTCATAATGATAATCTGATGGAATTAGTGGTATTCTTGGAATGAATACATTTCCACCCTCATACTTTCCTGTAAAAATAGTCGCTTCTATAACGTTTTTTCTTAGAGTTTTCTTTTTGAGTCTGGTGCCGTTACATAATTTAGGAGGATTGAAATTACGCAACAGCATTATTGGTGTACTAATTTTTAAATAAAGAATATGAGGCGGTATGTCTGGTGGATTGAATGTGTGCAGAAACTCCACAGGATAATGAACAGTATCTTCTATCTCTATGACTGTATCTATAGACTCATACTTTATCTGTTCAATTGTCAGTTCCTCTAGCATAAATTTGTTAATTTTATCTGCTGATTCATTTGTTGGAGTCAGAATTGTTTTTTCTTTCAACCATGATAAGCTATTTAATGTGGCATATTCAATATTTGGGTATATTCATTCAGTCAAAGTAATCAAATCTCCCACAATATCACATAGGTTATTCGGAATAGTTATCTTTCCTTCTTGCTCTGTAATATTTCCGTTACCTATGTCAATCAATAGTTCGGAAAACTCTTTCGCGTTCAAGTCGTTTTAAAGAGAGACCCTCATATTAACTTTCAAGGATAAGACTTTTATATGAGGCCATCAAATTGAAGATTTCAAACAGGCTTTAATTTCATTTGCTCATGTCCCTCGTGGTACGAAAGGTAAAGTTTGTCTAAAGTCTCCAGCTAAAAGAACAGTCAAACCACCCAATAGTCGATTACTTCCTTTGATGTCAACTGCAATTGAATGAGACAGAATAGCTCTTAAAAATCATAGCTTTAAAATAATTCTATATTCTGAATAATTCTGATAAAATATCAATCAATTTTAAAATATCAAAAACGTTTATTTCCTAGAAACCAAAAACTAAAAATTGCCGAAATACAGAAACAAAACTTTTGCATAATATTAACATTAGATTATAGTTAATGCGTACATCAAAATAAATATTTTGACAGCTACTTATTTTTTTTTTATCAATGACATGAATAACATACCGTTATTATTCATTTGTTAAAAGCCAACTTCAATATCTTCGTAAGATTGCGTTTGGATTTACAAATGTAATTTATCAATAATTATTAATAATAAAATACTTTTCTCATAAATTTAAGACTTACGTCTAGGTTCCACAACAATAAAAAATTATCGTTTTCTCAGCAAACGGGTGGAAATCAGCTGGGTTACCATAGTATAGCTTTTAAAATTCACAATGCAAGGTCAATGAAATGCTTCGAATTGGTGGTGGAAGATATTTGGTGATAAATCTCTACATGTAGGAATTTCGGGGCTCAATATCGAGTGCGCTACTCCATAAGAAGTCGTCCTTTTAGTATTTTTCAAAATCCAGCAAAGTTTTGGAGCTAAACTACACTTTCACCAACAGTGGGATTCCAAATTCATTTATTTCTATCGCTAAATATGCACGTTTCCTATTATCGACATGCACGAAATTTCGCATAAAGAGCCTCTTTGCCAAAATCTTGTCAATCCTCCATCAGCGCCTCAATATTAAATTATTTGGTATTTTTACATTTCACAAGCGCAAATATCGCAAAGTAAACTGAATTGCTAGCAATACACAGTAAACATATAAAAAATATATATCCCGATTGGCGTCGATCATATCACTTTTGGCGATAAAGTCGCCAAAAATGACATTACTGATGAATACGAAAAGATTAATGGATGAAAATTACATTTTGGATAAGAATTCCGTAAAATCGGTTTTCTTAGTGAGCGTCTACATCGCAAAATGAGTAACTGTACTAAATTTCAAGTCAATCGGTTGTATAGTTTTAGAGATATCGTGATGAGTCAGTCAGTGGTATTTCGCTTCTATATATATAGATTATCGCAACAAAAGATATCTTCTTTAGGAATATAATTCTTTAAATTTAGTAAATATCAAAATATTTCATGCTTGGAATATTCTAAACACTTGTTTATTTATTACTGCTTACCCCGCCAATTTTATGAAAGTATTATTGCATCGTGTATTTATCTTGAGTTTATTCTAGACGTTATTTCAATGAGACGTGTAGCTTTTGAATAATTGGAAAATGTTCTAGATCTTTTTATACAGTTGCATGGGTTTCAGCTCATAACAATGTAATGGATGCTGTATATTGGTTTTCTGAAATATCCACAACTATTTTAAAAAACCTTGGAAATAATGGGTAGCAACTTCATCAAATGATCCGTTGAAATGGGCGTTGGTAAATTTTACTTTGGAAACCAAATTCATAATGATATATCAAATATTAAATGTTTGTGAAATGTATGAATCGAGGAAGTGACTTATTAATATTTTTTACAATTTATGTTATGTTGTGTATATTGAAAATATTGTTTTTATTTTCCGCAATGATATAAAACTGATCGACACAGAACTGTTGAGAACCATTGGAGTTAGCTTTCCATTCTATATTGATCTTAAAATAGAACCAATTATGGCTTTCATTAAAAGGCAATCTAAAAACTTCTTTCAAAAATTACCAAGCCACCCCAATGCGTTATTGAGGTCGCAACCAAACTACAAAATCAGTCCTAGGCGTAAGGCAGCCGTCAAACGCCCCAGAGCTCTACTCGAACAAACGTTTGATAATTTCCCTACCATCAAAAGAGCTCACACGTTGCAACCTCAATATCTCATTTGGATCACAAACCCCGTACAACAAACTAGTGGTGTTCCCTGGGTACCCACTAGCACTGTTGTTCACTTCTAAAAATTTTAATTTAATTTTTTAAATTTTTTTTTTAAATTTAATTCTTAAATTAATTATTCCAAATTAAACCTATCTTAATCAAACCAGTCTATCAGCCTTTCTCTAATTGCTGCTAGACATACATCTCTTTAAAACCCAGATATTCAAAATTCTAAATCCTGGACGGAAAACAATCCGCCAAATCATTAAAATATCTCTCCTTCCTCTTCCAAATTGCTTTTATTGACTTCATTCTGCGCGAAATAGGTCACAAATTGACATCCAAACCTTCCGACCCTCAATTTTGTCAACTAACATATTTTTCTAAATTTAATTTATGTTCGAACGGTATCGAAGGACTTTCCTTTTCTCTCCTTTTTTTCCCTCGGAGAAAAAGTCAGCTAGCTGGCGGATTCTCCCCTCTCTCTCTCCTCGAGCCTTCGATCAATCAGAACGCTCCTTTCTCTCCACACTTTTCCCACCTCCCCCGGCCTAGTTCATTCGAGACCGGTGCTGAGGGGAAAGAGGTTGCCTTTCCGGACCTCTCGCTCGACCGTCTCGCGGCGGCCGAGGGGAACCGGCTTTGTCCTATATGTCCGATTGGCGGACATATAATGTTGACCGTAGTTTCTCTTCCTACCTTTTAGCAAATCTTATGGAACTCTCTTAATTTTCTCATATTTAATAGCTCTGATGTGCAGGTATCTCCCACTCTGGGGAGAGGTACTCCGTAAATTTACACACCTTCGATAACTTTCCATTTGCTATTTGAGTTATAAAAAATTATTTGTCAATGTTTTTTATTTGAACCAATTTTCTGACCAGCCATTTTAAAAAATTTGTGTTTGGAGCCTATTGCAGTAGCTTTCATGTGATTCAAAAACTTTCGGTTAGTATGGTTTGAAAAATTTCAGCCGATTATCAGAATGCTTATTTATGACGTAATAGATTTGATACAAATACTTTCTAGGCTATAACTGGTTATTGTAATTAGCTCTTCAGCTCTTGCTCCATAAAGTTTATTTGATATACTCTTAAGACTATTAATTTTTTAGCCTTATTTTTCATTTGATTAGTGATACAAACATATTGTTTTCGCTAGGAAAAATATATTCGTAGATATTTGATGGAAGATTGTCATTGGATTGTTTGCAAGATGAGAGCAGTAGATGAAGATATCATCAATGTAAATTGAGTTCTCGACTTTTGGTTCTAATGCTTCAAAATTTATTTGCATTAATTGTTTATGGAGTCGAAGATAGTACACAGTCATGAGAAAGACCATTCGTTAGAATTTTTTGATGGTAGACATCGAATTAAAGTGTTTTAAGTGTTAGCAAATTATGGATCCAGTATGGATGGAATTGTTGATAATATGAATATATTTTACTTGTAATACCTATTAGAAAGCCCTTATAAATAAGGCAATTCACAAATAACGGGGTATATCTTTTTTAAATATACAAATATATTCTTACTAATAACTTTGTTTCCCTTCAAATTTTGCATCTGCAATAGCTTTAAGGTTTTTTTCCCCTCATTTTTTCTATTTTTGTAAGTAACAAACCTATAATAATGACATTAAAGTGTTTGTTCTATAGTCAAAAA
Source organism: Nephila pilipes (assembly GCA_019974015.1). NCBI lineage: Eukaryota > Metazoa > Arthropoda > Arachnida > Araneae > Nephilidae > Nephila > Nephila pilipes. The sequence goes on from BMAW01024151.1 coordinate 662,326, forward strand.
GTACGATAATCGGTCGGATAAAACAATTGCAAAAATTTTCTCAAAGGTCGAAGTTATTGTTATTGCTGTATGAGGAAATTCGGATTTTATTTTTGTACAGGGTTAAATCGGAATAAAAACATCATGTTACAAAGATTATGGGACATTTACATTCACAAATAACTGTTGAAAGAGGCTTAGAACAGCATAAAATTCGCTATGACTTAATTTTTTTTTTAGAAAAATTGCTAAAATATTTTTTGCACCTGGAGTCCTATTTTTGCCTTATACAGCTCAAAAGTATGGAATGGTTTATTGAGAAATTTATCATCTTTGCTAAGAAAATCCAAGATGAATCCTGGTTCCACTAAAGATTCGTCATGTTGGGGAGTTTACGTAAATTAAATCTACCAAAGACCTCTCTTGGCTAGAGTGGAAGTTAGTTGAGTGGGTGCCATCTCAGGTGTTGTCCTCTTTATTTGCCCGCGGTTTAGAATTACGAAATTCGACGTCATTAAACCTCGTGTTACTTTTAGTACAACATTGAAAAACAATTAACAGCAACAATTACGAAGGAAATGGCTCATGATTAGCGTTATTGAGTACGAATCTGTCAGCAAAAATCTTGTTAGTTATAATGTAGTTATGTGGTGGATAGAATTAACACCGTATTCTTATATCTATAGATTAATACTTATGTTGACTCTAAATTTGAGAAATGTTGGATCTTCATCCTTATTCTGGTTGTTAGAACCTCAAAAATTGTTTACTTCCAATATATTACATTTCATTTACATTACTCTTCTGTCCTTCTCTAATTAAACAGTGTTCAAATTTGTTTTGTTAGTGAGGATGGTATTATTCCAGTAATTCACTCTCAAACAATAACCACTCTAAAACTGTGTTACAATGTTTACAATTACTTTATTACAATGGCAAATTACACAAATACTCGGAATCAAATATCCCTCGAGATACTCGCAACAGGCCACGTACCTTCGTTCCCTCATCTCTCTAGGGTGTCTGTGTAGTGTCTCACGTCAAAACACAACATACTACTACATTACCCTTCTCATTCCCGCTATTACATGTGGCCGTGGTAGCCTAATGGTCATGGTCGTGAACTCTCGGCTGGTGTTGTTTCCATCGTGCCATGGGTTCCAACCTTGTTGCCAATAAGTACCGTGGTGTAGCGAGCTATTATAGATTAAATCTGTCGAGGCTCTTTGTCCTCCCTTTTTGCATGGTGTGGAAGCTAGGATAGGGAATTGCTCGCTAGGATAGAGGGTTATCCTCATGACTCGACCGAAGCTCAAAATTACAATATCCATGACTAGTAACCCTCTTATTGCGTTTAAGAGTCACTTAAATAAACAATCAACCTAAAAAGCTGCACTTGCATCCCCCCTTAATAAAACTTGTTTTTCTGAAATTTACATATAATTAAAAAAACAATAAATTGTCTACCTTATGTTCGTCGATGCCAGTTATATGATCAAACAATGAAAATTATTAGATAGTTATTTACGGATAAAGCATAACTTATATAACCTCACTTACAAAACTAAAAATATTTGATAAATTATAAAGACATAAAATGAAAGTAGTTTTCTTGTTAAAGTTATTTATTATATATATATGTATATATGACATCACTACGTATTCAAATAATTATAATGAAAATTTATTTAATAATATAGACCTTCAAAATTTCACATTGGTATCAACAATTTTTTTTAAATATATTTTAAGGAAAAACATGCATAGTGGTAAAAATATACAGTTTTCCGGAATTTTTTTTTTTTATCTTCTGTTTCAAAAGTTACTATTTGTTTCTGTAAAATTCGCGAGATTGAAAAAAGTAAAATAATATAATAATAAAACATTTATTTCTGTAATTATCACGGAAGAGAATTATAAAATCAAATTTTTATATCGTTCCTGCAGACTCTTTCGAACCGTAAAAACAAAGTTGCAATTCAGCTATGAACTCCTTTATATATTTTTTCTATTTATATTATTATGATTAGTTTCATTAGTAAATCAGCAGAATATCATAATAAAAAATTGCATCCATTTTTTAAAAAAATTTATCACATAATGAATGTCTAAATTACATTCAACATTAAAAATTTCATAGTTGTCGATTTTGTAGCATTTGTTGAAAGAAGTATTGTCTCATTGCTAAGAGGATCTTTCAATAACTCCTTAGAAAATCCAAGTGATGACACTCGTAGCATCGAAATTTTTTTTTTTTTTTTGTAAGCATCATGACTCACCAGACAGCTGCCTAAGACTCAGTTATTTTTATGTTATGGTTTCATTTTTATTGTCCACTGAAGGAAAAAACTTGTCTCTAACTACAAAAATGGGAAAAAAAGGGAGTTTCGAGCGATGGTTAAATACTTATATATTTAAAAGGCTTAATACAGAAAAGGATCAAAGATGAGTTGGATGAAGTTCATGGCACATCTTCTCCTTTGTTGGCAACTGCTTATAATCAGAAAAAGGAGTTTAAGCGTGGTCGTTCATCCACAAAAAATGAACGCCATTCGGGACTTTCAGTGGAAAGGACTCCTCCCGAAATGATTAACAAAATCCACAATATGTTTCAGAGCGATCGACGAATCAAAGTGCACGAAATAGTTGAGGGTACTGGCATATCGCAAGGTACACTGGTTTCAATTTTACACGAAAAAATTAATTAGAAAAATATCTTGGCAAGATGGGGACCTCAATTGCTCTCAGAGTAAAATAAACACAATCGTGTGGTCGACTCTGAGGCTATTTTTTGGCGCTTTTTTTATCGCAATCCTGACGAGTTACTGCTTTGATGCATAACAGTGGACAAACTTGGATACACTACTACACTCCAGACATAAGTCAAAACAGTTGGTTTTTGAAGACAAATGGTGTGCGAAAAATGCGAAGACAGTGAAATCTACCGGTAGGGTGATAGCAATGAATTTTTGGGATGCACGTGGAATCGTCTACACCAATTTCTCAGAAAGGGTAAAAATAATAACTGGAGAGTGTTATGTGTCGATACTGATCCGGGTGAGAAAGAAAAGAAAAAACGTCCTCATTTAAAAAAAAAAAAAAAAGGCCCTCTTCCATGAAAGCAATGCACGGATGCACACCTGTGCAGTTTCGATGGCCAAAATCAAGGAATTAAAGTTTGTATTATTACAACATCCACCGTATTAGGTTCCCTGTGACTTCCTTCCCCCCCATACTTTAATAAATGTTTGGCGGACAACAATTCCCGTCGAGTTATAAGGTCATCTCCCAAACATATGCCCATTTTGAAGAACTTTCGAAATCTTATTTTTTAGAAGGCTTAAAAAAAGTTGTAGAAATGCTTGGAAAAATTTATAGAGCTATAAGAAGACTATGCTGAAATTTTTTGGAAAATTCTACCTGAAAGATTTGTTCATTCTTTTTCTAAGGATTTTTACTGAGTGACTCTCGTAAATGCATGGACTTCAAGCCTTCTTAAGAGTAATAACATGAAGCAGGAAGAATTTGAGCTTTTTTTTAGGTTAAGTCTTGTATAATAAGTAACACAACTGTCACGATCTTGCTGCTTTCAAATATCTTGATTAGAGACAGTAAAATAATTTAGTTTATAAAATTGTTCATTCATTATTAATAAAAAGGCAGAGTTTTTTTTTTATTGAAGAATAATAGGAAATTTTGAAACTTCGGAATGTGTATACTCGTACTTATACTTTTATGGATAAATAAATATTTTACTTAAATTCAAAAATTATAATTCCAGTTACTTCGTAAATTTGTAATTAACTAAAATAATACTTTTTAAGTGAAATACATTATGAAAATTATCTGATTAATGTTATTGGACTTTATATATATGAGAATTTCGAATTAAAGGAACATATATTTACATAAAGAAGACTAAATGTTTCGTCCTTATACTTCCAATATCTATTCTGTTTCATTCAACGATACTGCTTAATTTACGTCTTATTCACTTAATAAATTTTGCTTGCTTTTTCATTGCTATAGCTTTCCTTTATTTTCCATAGAGGGGTAATTCTAGTCTATTTCTCAGTTTCTGAGGTGTTATATTAGTGTGCTAATAATGTTTTATGGTTATCTTCAATTGTTTCCACTATGAACTGAATTTGTTTTCTAAGACTTGTGATAGTATGCTATTGCCCGTCTCATCTATCATTTTAAAACTTAATCACAAGATCAAAATCTAACCTTGAGCTCCCCCGTCTACCGGTTGTCTTGATTTCGTAAACATAACGTTAATCCCTTGGAATTTCTACTACCATTAGTACCATAACCCATACTACTTCCTGAATTTGAATGCAAAACCGTTTCTGCGAAATTCCTTTTTTTTCTCTGATTTTTGAAAATATTTTAGAATACATTTTAAGACCGGAAAACCCATAAGCGAATCATTAACATAGAGGTAAAAATATTTTTACAAATCGGGACAAATATGTTATTTATGTAATTCCACAGAAACCTTTACTATTTTTTGCTCTTTCGGATGCATCTTGTTGCATTCAAACAGATTAAATAGTATAGATTTGAGGGCTATAGTAGAAATTCCATAGGATTAACATTACGTTCACAAAATCAAAATGTCAGGTAGACGGGAGCTTTAAGTGCAAGCACAGATCAATTAATTAAATAAAATGGTCAATTATATCCAAAATATTTTTTTTACTCCTCAAAAAGGGGGAATGCTCTCCACAGTTAATTCCCTATCCGCGAGTGCTAACTTCTATAATCTGCGTCAAAAGATTTCTAAGTACACCACACTATCATACATCTTATTATCGTAACCTCATCAGTCAATTCAATTCTCAATCGCATTTAGACAACTTGATTATCTTAATTCGCTCCGCTTCTTAAGTTTTACTTCCTTTGCATCATCACGTTTCATTTGATTGGGAAGAAACAGGAAGCTTAAATATAAAAACAGAAAGAAAACTCTAGATGTCAGTCGAAAGGAAAATTTGCAAATAGCCCATGTTACAGACTGCCTAAAAAGTAGTTATTATTTTTTTAGAATCTGTTATCTAGAGAGTCCAGAATATATTAGTTTCCAATTGTTATTTCCAGTGTTCAACGCCCACCTGTAGAGGGCGTCTAGTAAGGGGCGAGTGTAAGATGTCAGTGTTAGTGTGTGACCGATGTCTGTGCAAGTGTGTAAACGAGCGAGTTGACACTCGTGAGTAAGGATCGGAGAGTAATACGATAACGATAGCACTCAATAAATTTGTTGTCGTTATGCAACCAGGTCTGTTCATTGTCTCAGAATACAACAGTTAACTTAATAATATCACGATTGGATTAGATATACTATTTATATCACCAAGATAAAACGGTAGGATTCTAAAGAGAGTGAAAAAGTTGTTATTAGTGAAAAAGTTGTAAGTCTGATCTTGTCTGAACTTTAAAGATAAGTGAAATATGTAAAAGTAAGCTAAGTTAATAACAATCAGTAATAACAATACAGTTATTAAAAGTTCATTATTATTAAGAAAAGTAAAGAAAATGTGTTTCTACAAATCAGAAGTGGAATCAAAAAGATTGTCGGTAAAAGTGAATAAGTAATTATGCAGTAAGTTAAAGTAAAAGTTTTCTACATGATGAATGATTTTTCAGTATTTCAGTAACCTGGATTGGTTTCCTGAATACTCATTTCTGGTGTAACGGTATTGTTGAGTAGCTCCAACAAAATTTTCTTCTGTAAGTCTTCTTTTTAAATATTCAACAACCGAAATATTCTAACAATACACATTCCTTGACCATAATTGGATACAAAGTAATCAGGTTTGAAACCTGCGGTAGCACGTTGCGAGCCCGTGATTGATTATTGTTCAAGAGCTGCTTCTACTAAAGGTTTTACGTATAGAAGAGCTATGTTTTGCTGAACCTTCTTCTCTCATTTTATTAATTAGTGATGAATTATGAATTTTGATAATAGTTAAGCCAAAGGGAATTGTATAATTGGAGAAAAGAAACTTCTATCATAGATCAGAATTTATTATAATGAATGAAAACAATGACGCAAATTAGAAGACTATCATTTTGTTCATTCATTTAATTTATTGAATAAATAGGATTCAAATTATTTGTTACATAATTTTATATATCTAGAGGATGACAAGTGGTGCCCCAAACTTCGGTATTTGATGAAAAGCTTCATTTCGTGTCTGGATGTTATGTGTGTCTCTCGCGTGTGCGTGTCTTCAACGAATTCGTGTGAGTAAGTGTATGTGAATATACAAAATCTTGACGAACTTTTTATTTAGATGTGTCGCTGGAAGAGTTTAGTTTAGTTTATTTTATTAACGTCGCATTAGAAGCAACACGAGGGCTATTGGCGACGGACCTCTGTCAAGTGACGAGGATGACACTTGAGCTGGCACCCCCCTCTTCTAATTTCCACACCACACCTTTGGGTGGACTTTGGGCCCCAACAGATTTAACGTGCATCAGCCCTGCTACCTGGTGGGTCTTTAGTGGCCAAGGATCGAACCCTTGACTGAACGAAAACCGCCGGCCCCGAATCCGAAATCATGACCATTAGGCTACCGCCGCCACATCGCTGGAAGAGAAGAGTCTTTACAAAGAGAAAGAAAGCTTCCTTTCCTCCAGAAAGATCTGAACGCATTCCATAATAATAAGTGTTCAATGACCCTCTACGGGTCTTTCATTTGTAAATTCAAAACGTCCAAGAGAATACCGAATAAAAACCCTTGGCCCCATGATCGTGGGGACCATCTATCACATATTAAATCTGTCGGTACTCAAAATTCCCAATTTAGATAGACTTGGGGAAAAAAGAGTGGAATGCCTGCAAAGATGTCAACCTCGTCATCTGACCTTGGTTCAAAATTATGTTGTTAGTATACTTTTGAGCCGAGTAGTAACTGGCAACCAAAAGCGTTCACTACAGCAAATTGTTTCATTATATTACTTTGGTAAAGCTATCAACTCAGAGAATAAAAAATTGAGATACAAGAGCTGAATACAATTGAGATAACCAGAAGAAAATAAATGTATTTTTTAAGTTGAACTCTTATGGCAGTGTGATTCAATTAGTGTTTCAATTAATAAATACTTCTAGATACCATTGAACTGAAAACATTCTTTATATGCACGTTTTTTTTTTTTTATCGTATCATATAAATAAACGATGAGGTCAAATCAATGTCCTTTCTCCTACTTTCCATTTAATTAAACAGCCATGTGTTGTGAGTTATCGCAAGATTTTGATAACAATATTAACTTTTTTTTCTTTCAAAAATGTTTTCCTGATATGTTTTAAGTTTAAAAATACGCATAATTAAAAGATCAATGAGATAACAGCAGAGATAGATATAATTAATCGAATTTACGAAAATTGCTTAACAGAGATTATTTTTTTGAGAATTTTACTTGTCGTGTAAAGTATGTTTCTCATTGTTCAGTTAATTGATTTATGAGTTCTATGAATTAAGCATTAAGAAATGACAGAGAAAAAAACGCGTAAAAGTAATAAACTCGATAAAAAAAAAACTTATTGCGTGACTAAAGTAGATAATGTAGATGTTGACTGACTATATATATATATAAAAAATAAATATATCATAGTTTTGAAAATAAAATTTTCTGAAGGAAAACGTGATATGTGTGATTGTGTGTTATCTCGCTCCTTTTATACTACAATTTACATTTCTTATTGATTCAAAAGTTTAATTTAAAAATCTTCTAACAGATATTTCCTAAATTTCATTTTTTCCCCTTCCATGCTATATGCTTAAGGCTCCCGTCTAGCCGCCATTTTGATTTCGTGGACGTAATGTTAATCCTATGGAATTTTGACTTTAATTCTCATATCTTTACTATTTGATCTATTTGAATGCAATAAAGTGCATTTGAAAGAGCAAAAAATAATCTATGCTTCTGTGGAATTACTTTTTTCCTAAGATTTTTAAAAATATTTTTATTTTTATTTTAATTATTCGTTTTTCAGTTTTTCGGTCTTTAAAGAATATTTTCAAACATTTTTAAGAATCGGAGGAAAAAAGTAATTCCACAGAAGCATTCATTATTTTTTGCTCTTTCAGATGCACTTTATTGCATTCAAATAGATCAAATAGTAAAGATGTGAGAATTTAAGTCGAAATTCCATAGGATTAACATTAAGCTGACGAAATCAAAATGGCGGGTAGACGGGAGCCTTAAGCTAAAATGTCATACATCAGCCGTTATATTTATGACACAATTGGATATAACAATTGTGACCTATCCTATAACCAGCTAATATTGTGACACCTCGAAATTGTGTTTAAATACATTTTACATTTCTTTACATGCATAGTCCTTTTATTTTTGTTTACTAAAAATCAGCAATGTTGCCTTCTTAAAACTATCAAATGAATTTTCCATATAAAATCAGCCACTTAACGGATATACACCCAATTTTATTTTTCAGGTTGCATATATCAAAGAAAATTTCTTATAAAAAATATATTGATTTTATGAAAAAAAAGTTCCAGATTTGTAAAAATATTATGTATGAAAATATGAATAAGAGTTTTGTATATTTCTACAAGCTATACATATTTCATTTAACAAATATTATATATGTTTAAATGCATGAAATATTAAAAGTAATTTTCATTTGAAAAGAAAATATTTTATGAATTTAAGAACACAAAAATAGGCACACTTACAAAAATTAGTTGCCGGCCACTGAATAATTTAACTTATCATTCGTTAAATCTCGAAAAAATTTGCGAATTATTATGAACAAGAATGTTATTTTGATTTTTATTCACAACAAATATTAAAAGATATTTTTTTACTTTTAAAAACAAACTTGAAATGCATATTTCGGGCCAAAACCTTAATATATGTATTGAGGTGATCATTCAAGGAATTCCCAACAAGAAAAGGAAAAAAAAAGGCGTCTCTCTAAACGCTTTGTATAACCAATGAATAGATCGAGTAAAAAGGTTAGGAAATTTATTTTTTAAAATTCGTGTTAAATCAAAAGTATGTAAAATCAGAATTCAGAATATTTGCATCTTTCAAGGGATAAAGCTCCCACTTTTTTCCCCAAAAGTATAAAAAAAAAATATCGTAGTCTCTTCCTTTATTTCATTATTGTCATTGCTTAAGCCATCATTATAAAAGAAAACAATTTTTTTTAAATTTATTATATCGATTTTAATTTTGATTTAAAAATATATCGATTTTAATTTTAATTATAAAAAAAAGCGCTAACAAAGATGTATGAGGTAATGTGAATCGCAGGAATTCTTTCTGATTCACTATGTGAATGAATTTTTCCCCCAACAAGATTTGATGCTTGTTGTTAATTTTATTGTTTATCCTTTACTCAATACTATTAGAGAAAATGTAAATCTTTTTATACCCTTATAGCTAACCTTGGTAAACTATTTGAATATTCTTTCCAAAATTTTGAATAACTTCTTGCCAGGTCGTCGCAAACTTAAAGATACTTTGATTACTAAAGACAATGATCCAACTATTAAGGGTGGCACCTTGTTCTCTACAACGTTTTAGCATTCGATATATAGCATATATTTGTTACATATATTATTATATTTATATTATATTATATGATAAATTAATATACATATATATCATTATACATAACATCATATATATACAACTATATACATTACATATACATATATTATGAGAGCGCAAAGAGACATATATATACAATGCCGGGATAATAAAATTGCAACACCATGAAAGAAAGCAAACACAGAAAAAGGTATTAACAATAGGAAAACAGTTTATCATGAAGATGGTATGATTAAATTTGCAAGCAGTTAGAGAGTTTACAAGGGGGATGAAATTAGTAAAAGCAACTGACACCCTGATTATAAAATGGTCTTTTACCAGATTGAAAAGGATGACTGGATGACAGAAACGTGGCAAATCATTCATGCTGCTTCAAGTCTATGCCACACTCATCAACTATATTAGGCTGCAGAGGGGTGGAGGGCCAGCCTTCAGCAACCTGGGATGCTCAAATGGGTTACAGATCTACAGGCCGCAACATTGAGGGCGGTCTTGCAATATCTGCTGAAGGGGAGTTTGGCATACCTCAAATAAGCAACCATTGGACGTAAGATGTCAGAAATGTACCGATCTGCGTTCAAATTACCATCGATCCGAACTAGAGATGTGCGTGTCGTATACCCAGAGGGTTCCCAAACCATCACACCAGGTGCAGGGCTCCAATATCGAATGCAAGCAGGTGATGAGAGATCTTCTCGGAGCCTCCATACACATATACGGCCATCAGAATGCTGCACGGTGAACCGGGACTCCGCTGTGAAAAACGACGTTGCAGCTACTCCTGTATCTATTTCATCGTCTGGCTTACCAGAGTCGCCGGGCTCTATGCCGCTGCAATTGTCAAGGCAAGCCAAGCAATGGTCACCATCTCCGATACAGTCCATGCTGTTAACAACAAACAGACCGTACGAGGATACTGCCAGCTCGCAGCATCCACCAATGTTGCGCCATTTCTTAACTAATGATCCGTGATGTGATTTTACAGGATCGATTTCACAATATGTCTATCCTCTCGGGAGTTAGTCATGGGAGGACTTGGAGATCCTGCATGCAGTTCAGTATGATCCTCAGCAACCCATTGGTTCAATATTCAGATGACAGTGGATGGATTTCGATCAGTGCGACAGGCAATATCAGGGAACAATAATTCACACTCTCGATAGGCTACGATTCTGCCTCTAGCGAATTCTGACACTGCATTTCTTCTTATTCGAGGAATAACACGATATTCTGAGCACACTCCGACCTTTCAAAGCGCTTTCCAAATGAGAAATCCACTACACAATTTATCTTTTATGTAGTGCTTCGGTTTCTCTCTCCTACGTCTCTGAAGGGCTGAAATACTAATCATTTGCATATCCCAACCTCTTCATCCTTTCATATTATTTTAACGTTCGTCACATCAGTCCTTCCTGGTGCTGCAATTTTAATGGCCAGTAGTTTTCTTTGTAGTTATATTGCTTCCTTGAAAGACTTCGACTCAAGTTTCGAATACATCTATCAGTCGTAATTTACTTCTAGAATACTTATGAATTTTCAATTCTGAAATTTGATGTTTCTAGATTATAAATTTTGTCGAGTACGTTATTCACTTCAGAATTGTCTGTGCCAGCATAACAAACCTCTATTGTAGTTTATTTCGCACATTGTATCTGAATTCACTGACAAGTTATCCAAATACATTGTTACTTATAACCAAAGTAGTTTTAATTGCTTCTATCAATATTCCAAGCCATAAGGTTCGCAAAACTTTATCTTTTACATTCATTCCACCAGGTATTTTTGCTCTGCATAGTAAATTACTAGGTTTCATGTCGCCTAGAGAAATTCTTGTGAACATATTTTTCATACACTTTTCCTCACTTTTTTTAAAAGTTCTTTAGAGACTTTCTTTCGCGGTCAAATCTGTCATTCCGCTCACCTTGAATATCTTATATTTTTTACTACTCTTAGTCCTAATTCAATGACAAGGTAATTAAATTTAGTCAAGTTTAGGAAGATATTAGCAATTCAGAACTCTGCTTCAACTTGAAAAAAGAAATCAATTTTCAGGATTTCTTTCCCATAAGATAGGATTTTGATGCTTGCTTTGAATTTTTTTTGTCTGCCCACTTCGTAACAGAAATTTCGCTATTATTTCGTTCGATGGAAGAAGCCATACCGGGAAAAGTCTGGAATCACCAGTATTTGACTCTCTCCATGAAATTAATACGAATTAAAATATATTTTAGGAATGACTCATGCTCTTAAATATTCAAACAAGAGAAGGAAATATTCATAAGCGTTCAGCATCATACCTTGCCAAGCTCTCATTTTATTTTTCAACAACAATCTTATTCATTGCTGTTTCGGTGGATAGCTCAGATTAAATAAATTGTGAAATAAATAAGAGTGGACTGTATTAATTTTTACAAAAGCAAAACGAAATTTATTACTTTAGGCACCTATGTGCATTCAAATAGGTACACCATAATACATGATCAAGTTCACCTCACTAGTCAAAAGTTACATTCGAATCCCTTTTAAAATACAATTCAACCAAAGATGCCAACAACGGTCAAGAAACTATTCTTATTATAACAAGTTGCCAACACACAACTGTACTGGAAAATAGATGTTTAAAATAGACTTAACATTTAACAGGCGCGTGCCAATAGATGTTTAAAACAGACTTTACATTTAGCATTAGCGGCGGGAAGGAATGAGTAGTATAGATAGGGAAGCAAATCTGCATCAATCTTGATTTTGCCACCAACATACAACTTGCGTAAATTGCGGCACATCTCATTCAGAAGAGTGTACGAGTAATAAGAGTTGAATTAATTGCAAAGGCTATTAGTCGCATAACTCTCCACAATGTTCTAAGTACATGGATATTCAAAATGAATCATCCGATTTCAAAATGCTATATTTTCATACTTAAACAACACAGATGAATAATTAATGTATGAATAAAAAAGAAAATGTGGAAATTTTTTTTACAAGTGTTCGATATAACTTCCTTTAGTTACTCGTATAACGTCTGTTCTTTATAAAATTCCTGCCAAACATGTTTTTAAGAACCAGTGGTAATTGATTGTACTGCATTAGAAATCCGTTGCTTAAGTTCAGATAAATTTGTAGGGAATGGTAGCGCATATACTTTATCTTTTACAAACCTCCAAAGGAAGAATCTGCATGGGGTCAAGTTTCTTAATAAGCCTGATGTGTAATATCAAGTCATCTGGTCCATTGTAATCGATCCAACTACGAGGTAGCTCCATGAAAGCTTATAAAACAGCTTTCGCGAAATACCTTCACGAAGAACACAAGAGGTTCCTCTATTTTTCACAATATAAAACTTACACAATTTTACTTTGTATTCGTGTATTACTTTTCATTCTGTGTCATTTATTTTTGAAAATATTGAAATTAAGCAGAGACAACATTTAACTTTACTGAAAGCGAAGAAAATATTTTGTGATACTAATACTGAAAACTATTCCACTGTATTAAAAACTAATACACAAGGTTATAATGTGCAAGAAGTTTTAGATAAAAAGTTTTAAAAGTTTTTTTTAACTTCCTTTCAGACTGTATTAGAATAGTAGACATTCTTCCTAATGGAAGCTTTTCAAAAAACCGTTGGGACAATATTCATCAGTTTGTAAAAAATCTTTAAACTTGGAGAACGTATAACATTCCCAATTAGAAAAAGAAACAAGTTTTAATGGTAATAATAAAAAAAACCCTCTAGTAATTGGTCATATTCTTTAATAAGGAAGCATATAGTAACTCAGGAAAAGGATAAAAACGAAAGAAAACACCTTGTTTGTCTTTTTCGCTTATGTATTTTGCGCAGTGAAACTGTAGAGACTTGAATAACAAATCCATTTGTTTAAATAACCCTCTCTTCTCACAAACAGATTACAAGATTATTAGACAAAACAGATACCTAACCTGGAACAGATATATATACCTGGAGGACTGTAATAACAGTACCGGTGAATATATCTGCAAGACATATACACTTTGTGCAAACGTAAGAATTAGAAATACTTATAGTTAAAATAACAATCAATAACATCATCTTCTACATGATTTGCATCTTCCCCCAAGGGTTCTAAACATCTCATTAATAATAAAAAAAAAAATTTGGAACCACTAACAGATCCGGCCTTAATTTTTGGCGATTTCAACCCCCATCTTCTGATGAGGGGGTTGCATCAATCTTCTAAATATAGCAACGATTTTGTTGACTGGCTAATGGATTCAAATTTTATTATCCTTAATACCACTATCACCACGAGTAGTACTCTTTCTTATAGATTCCTAATAGTTCCCTTCCTAAATTCCTTCCAAAGCTTCCCAAATAGATCTCACATTATGTTCGTCAACTTTATGAAAACACATCAATAGCTACGATTTAGACTGCTCATTTGAAAGCGATTAATGCCCCTTCAGTATAGAATCATCAATACTTAAGCAGAATAAGCGAGTTACAAAAAGAGTAAATTGGCAGAAGTAAGAAATATGCATATTCTGCTTTAGGTAATCCGCAGAAGATAAAACAAAACTCACTGATACGATTTCTACAATAATTAATAATAATATTCGAAAAATTCTAAAATCAAACAGTGATTTCTATCATGTTGGAACAGCAACTGTAATATTTCATCAAACTCAAAAAACTTTTCCTAAAAAGGGCTATTCATGATATTTCCTCTCAGCTATGGAATAAGTATAATCAATATTCAAGTAAGCAGATTTCACATAAAAAAAGGTAAAGAGAATATACTGGGATACACGATGCAACAATATATGTAATCCAAGATCCTTAAGAAATTTTCTATTAAAAAAAAAAAAAAACTAGAATCAATTTTATATATTCTTCAAGTAAATGACAGATATCACAAAACCTGAAATTCAAGCCAATGTTTTCGCAGACTTCATTGCATCCAATAATACTTCCTATAAACCGTTTACTTTGAATTTTCTCAGTAAAGGGGACAATATACTTAGAAACCGTTTCACATTTCTGAATTAAACGGTGTTATTCGAGCATCCAAAAACACAACTCCATCTGCGAATCAGATTACTACCATTTTCCTCAAAAATTTAAATAATAGTTAACGTACCACTTAAATAAATATAGTCAACGTTTCAATATTTATTTAAGAATTTAATAATATCTCAGTCTTGGAAGCATGCAATAATTCTCCCGATACCGAAACCTTACAATGATAAAACTCGTGTATCTTCGTATAGACCACTAGCTTTAACTTTGGTTTTTTCAAAAACATTCGAAAGAATTTTATCTGGACTCATCTCTTACTCAAGTCTACTTTTTGACTACAGAACAACAACTTCATTCTCAATATTATGGATAGTATAATTTAACGACGGCAGAGCTGCAACATATCTCATACACAAAGCTATAGAAGATGCCAAAACTGTATAAATATTCTTTGCGGGAATAAGCTTGGATGTAAAGGGTGCACACGATTCAGTTTACGTAGATGGCATTTTATATAAGTGTCTTCAGATGGCAAAAGGGATCTACAAATTTCTCACATCAAAATCATTACAGATTCGATGGATGTTGTAACGTTGTGACCCCAAAATTTGTGGAATAGCTCGGTAGTGTGAATGAATCACACAGTTTAAGTAAAATTACTTCTTTTATTTACAATTGTATGAGTTAAACTCAAGTTATAAAGCGTTATCGTCTTGTTACTCTTTGCATAATGTCACGAACAAAATATCACGAATAGGAAAATGTCCCTATGCATTTAGTCACTAAGGGATAGCATTCATCGAAATTGCACGAGCAGTGGAATAGAATCAGTCGCAACCTCTATCGCTCCCTCCTTGCGGGATTGTCTCCTTTCTCTCTCGTCACCAGATCCTCTATCCACTCCCTTCTTAGTTTTTCTCCGTCTCTTTTCAATCCCAGAGTAGGGCTGACTCATGCCCCTTCAATTCATTTTCATTTCAAATTGGACGGCCAATGACTTTCACAGACAATCTCCATCTCTGTCCCCCAACACCATTTGTTCTTATAGGACAATATTCAGTTTAACTCACGGGGATACAGGTACCGCATGTAGGACGTCAAACGGATAGGTCCTAAATCCCCATGTCATAGTTCACAATTCCAACGAAAATGGATATCCCTGCCGCATCTGGGTAGCAGAGTCTTGTGTTTATGAATGTACCAAAGCAGCTGACCCCAGGTGTGGCTCATTTATTGCCCGCTTTGGAGAAATAAACTTTGATTGCGTCTTTGAATAGGGAGTAGGGAAACAAAAACGGAAGCTCAATACAAATGTCTTTGACAGGGAATTATCTGTGGGCTTCGTTGCAGATGTCTCTGACGGGGGTTATCTATAGGCTACGTTGCAACTATCTTCCCCCTTAAAATGTCAACTTTACTGGACTTGGCACATACTGTCCCGCACTGAACTGGACATGCACAAAGAAAATTTGTCCATTCAATTAGATAAGCTGGGGCAGCAATTTCATAATATTAAATACAAAAACATGAATTCAAAAATATATAGCTATAAATACATTACAAGAAATAAACCTAAATTTCTAATCTTAGATTTTTTTAATCCTTTCTACACATTAACGTATAGATTTAATTTTAAAGAAAACAAGACAAATGCTATTTATATAGTAATCCGAATATATAAATATATAAATGAACATTGTTTGTAACTTTTCTTGTATAAACAGTTTTCCATTACACACTTTACCAAGAGGCACAAAAGATTTTCAAATATAACACACACACACACACACACACACACACATATATATATATATATATATATATATATATATATATATATATATATATAATTAAACCTACAAAGTACAAATAAAAATACATAAAAAAAAAGGAAGAAACTACTAAAGACGTGTTATTCTAGTCTGCTTAAAACACCGGCATTGCCATGGAGCTTCCCTGGTTTATATCTGATTTCAAAGTTAAAAGGTTGTAAACTCAACGCCCATCTTTGTAGCCTCAGTACTACAAAGATGGGTGTTAGTACTTCCCTCTTTGTTTAAATGTTTTAATGGATTGTGGTCAGTTTCTATGATAAATTTTTGCCCATCTAAGTAGTGCCTTAAGCCTTTTAGACCAAAAACTATAGCAGCTAACTCTCTTCCAACTGTACTGAAATTTTTTTCCGCTTTCGAAAATTGCTTGCTTTATATAAACGATTGGATGCTCTTCTTTTATCCTTTGAGACAGAATTACTTCAGCACCCACCTCACTTGCTTCTGTCTGCAAGATGAATTCTTCAGAAAAACCGGAGAATAAAATCGGCTTTGAGACAAGTTTGGATTTTAGCTCAACGAAAGCCTTCTCACAATTGTCATCCCAAATAATTTTCTCGTTCTTAATTTTTCCCTTCAGAGATTCAATTTTCAGCGCATTTATATTAGGAATAATCAGCTATAATTAGAAATATAAGGAGCGTAGTACTTCACTAATCCATGAAAGGACAGCACTTGTGTTTTAGTTGTTGGCTGAGGGAAATCTTTTATTGCGATTTTATTTTCAAATCGCTCGAGGATCTGCTACCCGAACCTATTTTATGTCCTAGGAGCCAAACTTCTTTTTGAGCGAACTTAAATTTTGACGGTTTCACTCTCAAACTCGCCCTTTTTAAACTCTCTTGTACAATGTCAACGCGTCCTATGTGTTCTTTCCAATTTTGTGAAAAAAGGGCAATATCGTCAATATAAAGTAAGGCAACCTGCTCCAACTCTTTCAAAACCTGAGTTATTAATTTACAAAAATTATAGGGAGCGCATACTAACCCAAATATTATCTTTTCAGGAATGAAAGAGCCAAATCGTGTGACAAATGCTGCGCACTTCTGAGCTATAGGTATAAGGGGAATTTGAAAATACTCCTTTGCCAAATGCATAACCGTAACATATGGTTATGTCTTACCTTCTCCACAATCTCTTCTACGTTTGGTATTGGAAATAACTCAGTTCGGGTCACTTTGTTCAAGCTTCAATAGTCAACACACGGATGGGGGTCTCTATTTGGACTTTCCACTAAAATAAAGGGCGACGTAAAATTGGACTGGCCAATCTCGATTACACTTAATTCAAATAAACACTTAATTTTCTCCCTTAGGATGTTGATTTGTCTCGGGGACATACGATAAGGTTTTGTTTTAATTGGCTTTTCTGTAATGAACTCAGTATCCATTTGCATTAGATGAGTCGTCCCGAGATTGGGGGAAAATACTTCCTTATTTTTAGTAATCACATTTTTTAATTCGTCAATTTGGTCAGGAGTTAATTTATCTTGCAGTTGACTTTCCCCCAGTATTTCATGAGAGTCAAATTTCGTGCACTGATTAAATTAAAAGAATATTTGAAAGGGATAATAGCCTTGTTACTATATATCCCATAAAACCATCCAATCAATCAATCAAGTAAAAGAAAATAGTTTCCTTTTTAATTTTCTATTTAAAATGCATTCCTTATTTATATAATGCGTGCTGTGATACGTCTTTTGTATGGATGTAATGTTATACAAAAAAATTAAAATGCTTTGTAAAGAAATAGAATTACTTGTTGAATTTTTTTATCATCCATAATTGTAAAAAACACATGAATAATATTTAGTGTTAGCTTTATCCCCTTTAATTTTAAACGAACTCAGATATCTTAAGATTTTTTGAGCATGATGGCATAATGAGACTCAATCAATATTTTTTGTTTCAATGTGGAAATATTAAAACTATATTTATATTTTAAAATTCTTTTTAAAGTATTGATTTTAACAAGACAAAGTTTAGATGTTTTAAGACTTTTTGTAATAGATTTTATGTCTCTTTTAGCAGTTCTTTTAAACGATAAGAAATTCAAATCCATCTTATATGCTATTTTGAAAAAGTATACATACGTACTAGATAGCCCTCTTTTAGTTATTGTAGTTAGAATTTAAACAATTATTCATTAAATTAAAGCTCAAATCGGCAAAAAAAAAGTGTTGAAAAATAAACAAAAAGTAAATTTTTCATAATTATCAATATTTTTTAAAGTTGTTTCATCTGTTTTAATTATATATTTCGTTTAAAAACATTGGGAAATTAATATTGAAAAACATACTTCATTCAAACAAAATAATAATAAATAAATTTGTTTAAATTTTTATTTTATGGAGAGTTTATTTCATACAAAAAGTACAATTGAGATTTTAATGATAAAATAAACATGTCTTCGGGAAAAACATTATTTAAAAAATATTTAATTTATTACAGAAATCCTCTTTTTTTCCCCCCTTTTCTTTCATTGTTTTTTTTTCTTTTACTTTATTTATTTATTTATTTATTTGAGTCCATTTTCTTCGCTTTTAATTAGTATACACAGAAGGTTCACTGACTCCTATTTTACATTATTCAAGAGTTATAAGCATTTTTTGATCCTTCCATAATCAAAATTCCTGTCCTTTTCTCAAATATTTGTATGCACGTGTAAAATGTTTTTTTTTTAAAATCTTTTACAGATATATGTGTGAATTCATATTAATTGTAAAGCTGAAAATTCTGTAATCAGTAATTTTTAAAATAAAAAATAAAATCTGACAGTTGGCTTTATAATCAAACATACTGATTACTTAATAATTGAAATATAATTCTGAAAAAAAATCTTTTTATTTTAAATTTAAAGTTTGTTATATGCTTTATTTGTACAAAATTAATTGCGTTTCATGTACTTAAATGAAAAATTACTTGCTGGTAAAAAAAACAGTATGCTTTGTTATTTCCAAACCATAATACGTTTTAGAATGTTATGAAACTCTAAACACATGTTCATGAAATATTTTCATTAGATTTTTACAAATTACTTATGTAAGAGATTTTCTTACCGGACTTGGAAATTATTATTTTAGATATTACGTGTAATATATAAATTGAACAAAAATTTCTACAGAAGTATTTTTCTTTATTATCATTGAGGGAAAAATAATTTTTGATAATATTCCAGAGTTCTTAATTTTTTTTTAAATTTCTTCTTAAGTAAAATAAACTAATTCTAATTAAACATATTTATGTATAGAAATAAAGGAAAAAATTAAGTCATATAAATTCACCAAATTTCATTTGAAGCGTAGAATATGGTTTCCGACATTAAACTCTGCTATTAATAAAATTATAATATTCTAGTAGACTTATAAATATTTAAGTAAAGTAAGTTGATTATATTTACACTACGCGACTTTGAAAATGCAACACTAAGAAGGAATGACCAGAAAGTGATGAAACTCAGCAAACAGAGAGACATCAACGAACAATAAGTGATCTTTATTTCGAAATGATATGCATAATACAGAACGAGAACAGTGTAGGCTCAGTAGGTTGTAGAACCACCATGGACGGCGATACACGAAGCAACACGTCTAGGTATAGAGTCAATGGCAGTATGGATGGCGTCTTGAGAAATGGCTTTCCATCCCTGTCAAACATTTGCCACTGTTCATCCTCTGAACTTGGCACGGAAGGTTCTGCAAATGGCGTCCAATCACATCCAAAATGAATTCAGTTGGTGGAGATCAGGAGAGATCGGTAGGCAGTGAAGCATCTGTACACCTTGAAGAGCACGTTGGCTGATGTGAGATGCGTGCGTTCGAGCGTTAACCTGCTGATAATAGGTATTGGGCACCCCCGGAAGGTAGGGAAGTGTCACGGCCACAGCACATCCTTCATGTATCGTTGGGACGTCATAGTATCTTGAATGCGAACTAGAGGTGATCTGGGATTGTACGCAATTGCCCCCCAAACTATGAGGCGTTTTGTAGTGAGGTGGGGAGTTCCAAAATGCTGCCGGATTGGACCTATATCCTACTCGACACCACACTCGTACGCGGAGACTATCATTGGAGAAACAGAAGCGTGACTCATCTGAGTACACGACCCTGTACCATTTCGTTGTTCACATAGCACGTGCCATGCACCATTGCAGACGTTGGCGTCTATCTTCTGGACCAATGGCAGTCTTCTTACCGGACGCCATGAGTGCTTGTCACTAGCAATCAATTGACGGGATATAGTTCAAGCCAATATGGGAATATCCGGGGTATCTTGAATATGCTGCAGAATGGAGGTAGAAGTGGCTTCCGGGTCTGCCACCGCTTTTCGGCGAATGCGTCGATCCACGCGTGTTGACATCACTCTAGCTGCAATGGCACCCTTCAAACTTGCCACATTTCCTTATTCCAATCACTTTATTTACCGTCGGTGCACTGTGGACGTGACCAGGTGTGTTACAGCTAAGATTTGCCGTATGGACCATCCTACAGTTCTCTGTCCGATCAGCATGCCCCTCATAAAATCCTCTGTCTGCTGGAACTGCCTCCATGGACGACAGCCTTGCATTCTCTGCTATAACATGCATCCTCTAAGAAAAGAACAAATTTTCTGCGATGATTTCCCTAGCAGAAATATGGCAGGAAAATTGAACATTCCACAGGTTCCTTCTTCAACGTGCTTTGGACAGCTGAGCATTTTTCATCACTCTCATAACTCGGTAAAGTGCATCTACCCAAAAATTTGCATAATTTTCTGACCACTCCTTCTTAGTGTTGCAATTTCAGCGTCGCGTAGTATATAAAAGAATAATTTATTATTCTGAAAATTTTACAAGGTATAAATTATTGTAATTTAAAAATTAAAACGTGTCGAGCAGTGATAAAATTACTTTTTTCACTTCTTGTAAGTTTGCTGCAATGAATCGGTACTTTAAATACAAGCAAAGGAATTTTTAAAGTTAATTAAATGTTAATGTAAATAAAAGAAGATAATCAATATTGGATTAAAAAAAAAACCTAATTTTTAGTTAAGTTATTATTGTTAAGCTTTCAAATTCTTGAAAGAAAAAAAATGACTTAAAAAGTGTTTGTAAATATAAATTGTTGAGAAAAAAATCTTTTTGATAGGACACTAGAGCCACTTTTTTTCCAAAATCCTCTGCGTGGATATAACTTCTTTTTATAGTAAATCTAAGGTTTTGAAATCATAAGCTTTTAAAAGCTCACTTATCTGGCTACAAATATAAAATTCTTGATTTCTTAGATTTCAAAAAGAAAAAGGCCTATCAGCTTGAAAGAATTTTGAAAAAGACTCAAGTTTACCATATGCGAGACATGAGTCACTAAGATATTTTCCTTATTTTCCGTTTTGAGAAGAAGCATTAATTTTAATACTAAAATCACCTATATTTATTTTTTTCATCAGAAATCATGACAATTTTGATATCCTAATACGTATTATTTGTCCAGTTTGCTTAATGGAAACAACATAAAATCAAACTTTTCATTGTTTAAATAAATGCTGAATGTTTTTTTGGTGACTTTAATCTTTAACCAAATTTTAATACAATTTTTAAAAAAAATATGTTAAAAACGCTATTTTCTTGTACCTTCAGCTAAAAAAAGTTTCACACACACACACACACACACACATCTAAATTTATAAATATAATAGTTTAACTTCTTACTGTTATTTGGAACATGGCTTCATGCGTTATAAATAATAAATGGTTATAAGAATAAAAAGTCGAAAACATATAAAAGATATTCACAATCTCTTAAGTTTATATAATTTTATTATTAATATTCCTTTAATATTTTCTGACTTTCGAAAATCCAATTGACAAGTAATAAATAAAAAAAAAAAACCAACGATATATTCTTCATAGCTGGAGTCTAGCCCTTGCTCAAATCTCTAATGAAACGGTGTTCCAAGTCAAATGGTTTTGAGAACAAAATGAAATAAACAAAACATACCTAGATATATTACTTAAAAGACTTCACACTGAAATAAAACAGCTGAGGCATAAATGTTTCAGATATTTTATAATTTAAAGTAGTTTCGAGCAAAACACAGATGCATTGCTTAACTTTCAGTTCATCAAAATATCGATTGTTTATAGTAATCAAATGCCATTATAGATGTTGCCAAATGAGTAAGCAGAGAGGGAAAAATCCGAATTCTGGTTGGCTACGATTAAAATAGCCCAATATTAAACAAACAGAGATCTAAATTAGATTAAGTCTTTTCCCCATGATCAAGTCTTCTAGACTCTATTCATTTAAAAGTTGAATGCTTTTGTCAATGCGTAACACAGGGGAGCCATAAGTTTCCGTACATAAAAATTTATTTTGTACATTTTTTAATGTTTCAGATACTTTAGAAGATGAGTTTGCGACGAAAGAGCGACAAATTGAAATTATATGAATGACTAGGTCGGGAAGATTTCGCATGGTGGCA
The DNA here is from genome assembly GCA_019974015.1 of Nephila pilipes. NCBI lineage: Eukaryota > Metazoa > Arthropoda > Arachnida > Araneae > Nephilidae > Nephila > Nephila pilipes. The sequence continues at coordinate 685,182 of BMAW01024151.1, forward strand.
ATGAACTTTAACAAAAAACATGGAATGAACATTACACATGACACTATGGCAAAATTTGTAATCAGGTTGCAAAAAAAAATCAGAATGTTACAACATCACCATGACCATTAGTGCGAGCATAACTTCAACTGTGCTAATGCGTTTTCATCAAAAGTGGGAAACATGTATTAAAATGTGTTTTCGAAACAATGACAATCATGCAGAGTTCATAATATAAATGAAAATGGCCATATAAAATAAAATACGTTGGTCGATTTTCTTAACCTTCGATTGAGCTGCTAAGCTACCAGACAAGTAGTAGGAGTTGGGAATGCGGGGTGGGTGACTGCGCATCTTTCTAACTATAACTAACACCATCTCGCCATTTCGAGCTAAGCCGAAACCACGTAAGCATAGATGTAAAATTGATGCTCCAGCTAAGTGTTGGTTGTGTAGTATTATTCGTTTTCTCAAGCAAAAGAGAAAAAACAGCAGAAATTCCTCGAAAAATGAGACGAGAATAGAGTGAAAATTTTGTGAGTGTTGATGTGGTGCTTGAATGGTGTAGACAAGATGAGCGAACAGACATTTAAGATGAAGTGGACAAAGGATGCAAGTCTATTCAGACAAACCTTCAACATCAGGAAGGTTAGGGCTCTTGTGTCAGGTACCAAAAAAGTGTCTTGCTTGCTGAGTTTATGGAACCGGGGAACTGAACCCAATCAATGCAGCTGTTTATTATCAGACTTGAAGACTATTAGAAGCCATTCAAAACAAAAGAAGAAGAATGCTGACTTCTGGAGTTGTCCTAATTCATGACAATGTCCACCCTCAAGAACTACTGTAACCCAACAGCTTCCAGAACAGTTTAAATGGAATGTGTTAGAACATACGGCGTACAGCCCTGACTGACTTTGCGCCGACTGATTTTTAGATTTTCTTTGAATCGAAGAGCTAGGAGGTCTAAGCTTCCATACCAATGTGAGGATCTTAGAAACTAAGTGCAAATTTACTCGTATCTCACATCAATGGCGACATCGTTCTTCGAAGAGTGTATTCGAAGGCTCGTCCATCGATAAGAATGTCTGAATCTTCACGATGACTATGTTGAAAAGTAACCATGTTTGTAATTAGCTTTTGGTAACAAATCATTCTTGTTCTGTACTCCTGTCTTTTTTTACGGTCCACCGGAAGTTAAAAAAAAGGCCCTCGTAATTATTTTTCTATATGTATGGAAACTTATAACATACCCTGTGCAATAAGACTTCAATAAAACTCCCCATTACATAATTTTTATACAAAATTATAGTTTTTTTACTGTCAGAAATACAATCAAAAAAAAAAAAATGAAAAATATGAAAAGTCATAAAAATTCACTTCATCAAATTTTTAATATTCATTTGTCATCAACTCTTCTTGTATTAATTCCTAAATTAATTAATTATTTTTCTTTTAAGATAGGTGCCCATCCAATTATAGCCACCTCCCTGCAAGTTTTAGGTTGAGGGTTTCGAGCTCCAGTACTTTGGAAATGAAGCATAATTTGTAAGCATAATCACAAAGAAAAATTTTTACTCCTTCGATTTTCAAAATGCTAAGAATTCTGTAAGAAATTGTAAACGTAACCATCTTTCAAAGATTCCTCCAGAGGATGGAATTTAATGTTTTAAAAATTATATAAGTTTTATTAACAGCAAAAAACACTACTTTATGACAGTATCTAATACGAAATTATTATAAAGGAGAAATCAGAATGAAAATATGACCTTGTGTTTACGCACACTCAAGGAGAAATAAAGTACTTTCTGAATTCTCAAGTACATTGGATAAAAACTTTCTTTTTACTTTTTTTTAAGAATCCGCTCTGTTATTGACAAATCTGAATACTATGTAGAGACTCTCTTCTACAAAAACGCCAGAAGTTAAGAAACGCCTTATTTAGCTAGCCAGAGGAGACGAGTTTTCAGCCTAGTTGGTAAAGGCACAGCAGAAAGCGACCGGTCAACATACTTCGGACCTACTGCTCCAGGGTTAAAGCGACCGGTTAACATTCTTCGGACCCTCTGGTCCAGGATTCGAAACAACCGACGACGACCAAGGTTGCCGACAACTCTCTTCCCCTCCACAGGACACTAGGTAGAAAAACATCCCCCGATGTTTCGGAGAAAATGTCATCCGCCGAAACTAAAAAAACTGATAAAAGTAGAAACAGAATCACAGTTGTCAATTTTTTACTTACTTCTCAATAGCTACTTTAAATCTCTCACATGGAAAAAAAAGAGAGAGAGAGAGAGACCGATGTTGAGAATATGAGATCAGTGAAGAAGTCTTTAAATTAAAAAATATATTGTATCAACTGCTGTTTAAATTAACTAAATATATGAAAATTTTCAATCAATGCAAGATGTATTATAAATTATCTGTATAACAATTTCAGATTTATCAATTAAAATTATAATTAAAATAATTTTATATATTAAAATGGATTATTTTCAAAGTGAAGTAAATTTCTAAAAGGCGGTTTTGTAAGTAGTAATTTTTATAATTATTTAATGCGACGTGATTTTTTCTCCCTTGTATAAGTACCCATTTTTTTAAACATATCAGGGGAAATTAAGAGAAGGGATTTAAGAAAAAATGACTGATGGTATAAAGATATTTCATAATTTAATTCTCAGTTACATTAAAATAATTTCGATTACATAAAAATTAAAAAATTAAAAAATTATAAATATATTAATAAATTAAAATATTATAAAATATTTTATATATATATATACACATTTCCTTTACAACTTTGAAACTTAAGGTCTGTCTGCGTTGATTGTTGTATTTTAGTACATTTTGATAAAGAAAAAGTTTCTTCAATGAAACTAATATATATATTAAACTGTAGGTAACTTTGTTCAGTAATGAAAAATTGACGGGACACAATGTTTTCAACATTATTTATTGCAACCAAATAAATACATTTCGATATGCATTCGATTTAAATAATCAAAAAAAAGTTATTCAGAGCAATTTCAAAATTTTCTTTGGTGCCTGAAAAGTATGTCATATGTTTGCATGCACAATATACCTGTGTTGCACAATATACCTGTGTTTTTATCTGTAAAGGCTTCTGACATCTTGTTGAACCTGTCATATTAAATAATTGATGTATGAATAGCTAAAAATGACATATAAAACAACATCAGGTAAGTTTGTTACATTATAGAATATTTGTCTTTCTTGACAGATGTCACGTATTGCTTTGCATATAATGGAAAGAATTCATTTTACTAGCTAAAAAAAAGATATCAAATATTACATTTATCATAAGAAATACTTAGTTTCAATATATTTACTACCATATTTTGTATAGTAATTATACTTAATTTCAACGAATTGATGGGAAAAATTTGATCTTCATTCTGGGTACTACAAAAAAAATCTGATGATTAGAATAAATAGGATCCAAAATGTACAAAATCAATCATCACATTTTTTTAATTAATTGCAACTAAATTAATTTAATTCTAAACAAATATATAACAAGAGTATCCATTCTTTACTGAATTTTAAAATAAGATGCGAGAGAATTTCATATAATTTATACAGAGTACGCATATATTGACTAAATTATGGTTGTTTTTTCCTCTTAAATACGTAATTCACTTCTGTTTTGTAAAATAATGCATAACATTTGATTATTTTGTTTTAAAAATTTAAGCATAGAAAACTTTCATAAATTTGATTCTACAGAACATCGTAAATATCTTTTGAAATCAATAATTTTTTCAGTTAAAATTTAAGTTGTTTGTTTTTCATACTAGAATTATTTTTCAAAGCATTAATATTTCAAAAAATACAAATATTTTTTTTCTCCTCAAGTCATTATTCCTTTAAGTGCTGTTCTTTTGTTTTTGAATCAATTTTTTTTTTTCTTTTCTTATAGTGGCCGTGGACTGCGGCTGGCGGTTTTCGTCGAGTCGTGGGTTCGAGCCTTGATGCCTCAAAGATCTGCCGCAATTGGAGCTGACACACGTTAAATCTGCTGGGCCCCAAACTCCTCCCGTTGGTGTGGAAGTTAGGAGAGGGGGTGCCAGCTCAGGTGTCGTCCTCGTCACTTGACCGAGGTTCAAAATTACAAGGTCCGTCGCCTATAGTCCTCGTGTTGCTTCTAGAGCGACGTTAATGAAATCAAACCTCATAAATCTTTTCTTATAATGTATCTTTTGAATGAAGAAAAGTGTACTTTTATCTATAAGAACATATTTAGGAATTTTAATATTTAGAAGTATGAATAATCATATAGTATCGATAGAGCTTAGTGAAATTTATTATATTGTTAGTAAATTCATCAATGATTACAGCATGGTAAACTGCAGTTTCATAAATCTGAGATACTTATGCAAATGATAAATATGAGCGTCTCAAGAATTTTACTTTTCAAGATTTTATCAATAATAATAAAATAGGCTGAGAACCATTTTTCAAGATCGTTCAAAAGTGGAAACAAGTGATTGAATGATCGAAAGAGATTCATATTGTTTTCGATTAGAAGAAAAATTACCTCTTTCAAATTTAAAGTAATTCCATTACATAGTGTCAGCTTTAAAATTTAATTAATACCAAATCAAATATGTATATTAATTTTCGTAAGCCCATTACGGAATTTTTTTTTTTTTTTTTTTTTTTTTTTTTTTTTTGTCTTTCAAGGGGGTATTGTTTTGGTGGAGCGTTTTGGAGTACTAGATCACTTTTCAATTTTTTATTATTTCAATTGCTTGTTTTTTGTTAATTGCTTCAATTTTTGTTACATTTCGCTTAAATATATTCAATTTAATAATTTATCGTTTCCCCAAATTTTAATACCAGAAAAGTTTATTATTGTTCATTTCTCGATATTTTATCGTTTATTTTGATTCTTATATTTAATTGAGTAATTTAATAATAACTATTAGAAAAAAGCTCATCTTGGTTGGCTAAATCTATTCTTTGCAAAACTTTGCATAGAATTTTTAAATTTATTTTATTAAATATTTTTAAATAATATTAAATACACCAAGTGATGTTTAAATAATGTTTACGACCACACAAAAGGAAAAATATTGAACGAAATTACTTGAAGACATTAGCTTTAATGGCAAAATGCTAGAATATTTTTTTATTTTAGAAAATATAACTCGACGAATTGAACGAAAACACTACAAATTTCAAAAGAGTTTTAACAGAAGAAAATCATAAACTTTAGTTTACAAGTGGCTCACTCTTACGAACTACTCGTACAATAATTTTAAATTAAAGCAGTCTACATGCTCTTTGTGTCCTGAAAATATCAAAGCAGCAGGATAGTTTCAGAAACACCTGCCGATGGAAAGGAGGATGGGAAAATATTGATCTAGCTGTAAATTATTATATTGATAGTTGCGTAATCCAAAAAATACAGAAAATATATAATCTATATTTATCTTAATATAAAAAGAATATTAATAAATGTTTTTGAATTACCAAGGACAAGTTTTGTTTATTTTGCGATTATGTAACAAAAATTTGTGAAAATGATTTTGAATATTTTTGTCAATATTTTCATTGTATACCAAAACTATTTTGAATAGCCTCGATCCCTTCTCCGTCATTTTGTAAAGGTATTTCCTAATTTCATTATTTTTGGAGTTCACTAAGTGTATTTAAAACAGCTCTAATTTTCTAAAAACCGTTTGAAACAATTTTATTAAAAAATATGCAGCACGTTTTCATCACTAAATCAGCTGTGCTTTGCATTGAGTTCTTTAATTATTCTCCAGATATTAAAACTGCAAGATTATTATCTACAATTTTTCTATTTAATTATAACTTAGTTATTTAACCCTAATAAGACTCTTTTAGTTAATAAAAAATATACGTGTATTTTCTGTCTTTATACGTATATCAATTAGCTCTCAGTATTCATATATCATCATCATCAATTCTGGTCACACCAAACTGGCACATGACGCCACAGTATCTGCACTCCATTTAATTTGGTTTAATGCAGCCTCCCGGGCACTTCCCCAACTCAGCTATCCAAATATATTTCTCTCTTATGTAGCCAATGGCGCCAAGGGATCATTGGTCTCCTATCTTTCTCTCTGTCTGTCGCCCATGTCAGTGTGCTATTTTTGTATTATTATTTGATGCTATATTTTTTTTTAATTTTGACGGAAACAGATTTAACAGATATTTTTTTATACAATTTAATGATTGAAATTTTATCTAACCGGTATATTTTAAGATTATTACTAAGGCAAATAGTTTGAAAAGAATTTAATTCCAGTTTTTGGAATATAATAAGGACATGTAATTTGAATACATGTACATTGAATACATGTAATTTGTTCTAAATGGTTATATTTGTGGGCATATATATATATGGAAGTATAATTCTACTGTAGGGTAAAAATTAAAATATAATTAATGTAAATAACAGTGATAGATTATATTCAGCTAGTTGATGTATTGCTGATGCTATTTGTTCACTTAATCGTACGTATTGGAGAAGGATATTTTTGAAAACTATATTTAAATTTGGGAGGACACTACATTGTTACATATCAATAGAATAGTGATAATATAATCAGCAATTTTGAGTATGAATGAAATAAAGTTAAGCAAAACCTTTTTTTGAAAAAGGTAAGTTCAAGATTTTTCTCTTTGTATCGTAGCTAGAAAAAATGCTTCTTAGAATCTATTTAGTAATTTTTGGGAAAATCTCTCTCTCTCTCTCTCTCTGAACTTAATGCATTCACCTTTGAGAATGCCACTAGTATAGAAGGAAGTATCTCATCAATGTAATTAGATACAAATTTAGTTCTGGTTATTTATAAAGAAATATATAAATACAATGAATGTAAATGCATTACTAAGAAAAGACAAAAAATATGCTCTTAAAACATTACATATATTAACAGAGAATAATTTGAGCTGTTTCGATAAGGAAAAAAAAAAGACCGCTACTCAAAAACATAATAAATTATTATGAATATTTTATACACAATTTTGGTAATCAACTGGAATTCATTCATAACAAAAAGGCAAACAGTCTCCCTTCTGTTCATTTTTACTCAATTCTTCTCAAAAGTTGTTTCCCACGGATGCTGTGAGCTAAGCATTATTAATTGATTGTTTTATTAACGACACACTTAGAAGCAACAGTATAGTTATTGGAGACGAATCTCGTAATTTTTAACCTCGATCGAGTGACGAGGACAACACATCAGCTGTCACATCCCTTTCCAAACTTCCACATTATATCAACAGGAGGACTTGGAGCCTCGACGGATTTAAAGTGTATCAGCCCGTTGCACGGTGGATCTTTAGAGGCAGAAGAGCTCTAAACCACGATTCGAAGTAAACAACTCCGTCCTCGATTTCACGCCCATGAACACTAGGCTACAGCGACCACTAAACATTATTAAATATGTAATGGAACAAATGTTATTTTAAAGGAAATAACAAATAGAATTCATTATTTTACAGATTTTATCAACTTTAATCGAAATATTATTACTACAAGTTCTTTTTTTAAAAAAATCCATATTTTTATGGTATTATGATTCAAAGTATGCGATATATAATCTCTTCTTTTCGCGGACTCCATTTTTTCTTTGATTCTTTAACCAAAAATAAAGTTCATGTCATACTCAGATTCAAGTTAAATCTACTTCTAACGGCTGATAGAAAGTATTCGAAAGATTTATACTTTTTTCCAACTTAAAGAGAGCAAAAAAATATCACAAACTGACATTCTGTGGAGACAAAATTTATGAGAAGCAATAAGTCGATTCATATTAATACGTTTGGGGATCTGTGAAAGATATTATGTCGAAATAAAAAAAAAAGATAATGTTATTTAGAAAAGATTCTAGCACGTTTTATAATGAAAAAGCAAATTGCTCTATGCAAAGTTTTGCAAATAATAGATTTAGTCTCCAAAGGTGTTAACTTTTTTTAAAAAATAATTATTAAACTATTCAATTAAATATTAGAATTAAAGCAAATGATAAATTACTAAATTTAATATATTTTAAGCTAAATATAGTTACTGCTACCGTAAAATGAAAATAAAATAAACCTTTACGTTCTCGTATTAATCTATTCTCTTTTAACTTCAATACTTCAGTGAGACGACTACATTTCAAACTTAAAGCTATTCAGAATCGGCTGGAGGAAAATTAATCATACAATAAACATTTTGAAAAGTGGCAGGGACGGACATTTTGTGGAAGTACGAAAACAAAAGCCCCTTAGGTGGTAAAATGTTTGAAAACATGTTTTTCTATCCCATTTCTTTGTGATATGAAAAAAGACGGTTAAATATTTTAATATTTAAAAAAATTTTCAAAATCATGACTTGAACAGATTTCTAAAATTTTGTATAGTAGTAATAATTATGCATAATTCTATAATTATCTAAAAAGTATTTTCTTTCGTATTTCTATTCCCATATCTCCTTAATAGTTTTAATACCCCTCTCTGTGTGAGCATTAGTTGAATGCTCCATTTAATAACAGAATAATATCACGTCTGTATGTGAAATTTTTCATCAGTAATCATATTTTTAACTTAAAACTGTACAATATTCATGTTAAAATGTTCGATTTCTTAAATAGAAAATGTGATCTTATATGTAAACGTCTTTGAATGAGTTACTCCTTTATACAGGGTATTTCGACACTCATAGGCAAAAGTTTAAGGGGTGATAGAAAACATCTAAATAAGAAATTTTCACCTTACTATGCACAGGTGGAGAGTAAGCGGTGAACCGCTGGACGGTGCAGTAATGGAAATCATAAAGCACGAGTTTTCTTACACATCTTCATTTCTACTGTATGGCATGACCTTTTCCTGGTTTCTGTACGTCACTGTGCCTCCTGAAATCCCTGTATATCACACGAGTAATGAAACCACGGACAGGTTTCGAGATTTATTCAGGATATGGCCTTTTCCTAATCACTGTATATCGCCATGCCTCCTGAATTCCACGGTGGAAATGACGATGTGTAAGAAAACTCTGGCTTTATGCTTTCCATTACAGCATCGTCCAGCGGTTCACCGCTTACTCTCCACCTGTGCATAGTACAGCGAAAATTGATTGTTTAGATGATTGCTATTACTCCTTAAATTTTTGCCCATGTGTTTTGAAATACATGTGTTTATATATCGATATATTTTTTTAAAAAATTTTAATCCTGTTCTAATGATTAAAATTCAATTGTGTGTTCAGTGTGAAGTTCATTTAGGGCAAATATTCTAATTATAATGCTCACACTCATTCACTTGGATACTACAAATGATCAAGTTGAGACGGCATCCTTTTACCCGTCTCGTCTATCATCTTAAAGTTTATTCTAATCACAAGATCGAAATTTCTACTTAAGTTCAAGGATAGACAAATTAATTAAAATAGTCAGTTAATTACATCCAAAATATCTTTTATTAATCCTCAAATAAAAGGAATGCTCTCTGCAGCTAAATTCTTATCCGCGAGTATTAACTTCTATAATCTATCAAAGAATACATTTACCGAAATATGATGCGAGTTCCTCATTCAATTGCTAATTGCTCCGACCAACGTTGAGTCCTAATCTCACCAAATCCACTACATCCGAAGACTTCTGTGCCATCACACGAACACACTTTTTATTTCAGTCACCTTATTCTTATTGTTATCTCCTACCTTTTCGTCCCTCTTTCTTCTTTCTCATTACACTTCAATTTATTTATCAACTTTGCTTTGCATAATTTGAAGTTAAGTTGTTTGAATCTAGTACCATCCAGGAAAAGTCCATCAGAACAGTTGAAGTAAAGCTTCCTATCGAGGAAGCTTTATTTCAACTGTCCTTCCTATCGATACTTCCTTAACTGTACTTCCTACCGATATCCTTCCTATTCATCAGGAAGTAAGCTTCTTATAGAGGCAACAGTAACGGTCATAAGTTGAGTTTAAAATTTAAAATTAACCCAGTCATCGTAATTTATATTTAAAAATTTCCATGATTCAAGATTCTTCTGTGATTATTTAAGCTTCCTATCATTACAAAGTTTTTTAAGAAATATAGGAAATATTTTTCATTAAAAAATTTTATATTTGATCTCGGTTTAATTAAGATCTAATCTCATCAAAACTAAAAACAGGTTCAGAAAACTCTGGAATCAGACTCGTTACCGCCCCTACAAAAGGGAAGTAAACTCCTTAATTAGACAAATACGCATCTTAATTAATGATCACAAAAATAGAAGCTGGAAAATCCTACTTGATAATCTCAGCCCCGAGGATAATTCTTTGTTTAACTTGAACAGAATTATCACTCGTAAAGCTTACAATTTTCCACCCCTCAGTGGCCCGAGTGGAATGGCTTACTCTGATTTTGAGAAAGCGGAAGCTTTCAAAGATACCCTGGAAGCTACATTCCAAGAAAACACTTTTCCGTATTCGGACGAAAAAATAGAAGAAGTGGAAAGAGTCGTCTCTGATTTCCTAGAAAATGATCAAACACTCTCCAACATCCCCCCCTTGGCCACCCCAAACGAAATTAAACAAATAATCAAAATTCTTGTAAATAAGAAAGCTCCAGGTCCAGATACTATTCCTAATATTGCTCTTAAATATCTTCCGGACAAGGCAATCATCAATCTGACTAAAATCATTAACAAGTGTCTCATGGCAAATTACTTCCCTAAAAAATGGAAAGAAGCTACAATTGTTATGATCCCAAAACCAAATCAAGATCATAAATTCACTCAAAATTACCGGCCAATCAGTCTTCTAAGCTCCACTGCAAAAATTTATGAAAAAATCTTACTAAATAGAATCAAAATCCATAGCAACATTGAAAACTGCATCCCCCCAGAACAGTGTGGATTTCGAGAGGTCCATTCTACTATCCACCAACTAACCAGAGTGACCAACATTATTAATGAAGGTTTCACCCATAATCTATTTACTATTGGCATTTTCTTGGATGTTAAAAGAGCATTCGACAGAATGTGGCACGATGGGTTGATTTATAAAATGATCAACTTCAAATTTCCTTTCTATCTTATCAATATCATCAACAGTTTTCTCCACGACAGATCATTCAATGTAAAAATTAAAAATAGTTATTCAAATAATGGAACAATGGCTGCTGGCTGCGCTCAGGGGTCGATTTTAAGTCCTTTTTTATATAATCTCTTCACCTCTGACTTTCCACACCATGCCAGTGTCAGTGTGTGTCTCTTTGCTGATGACTCTACTGTGTTAGCTCAGGGGGCTAACTTAAAATATACCGTCAAAGCTCTCCAAAATTATCTGAACATCTTAGAACTTTGGTTAACGGACTGGAGGATAGCAATCAACGTTGATAAGATTCAAGCAATAATCTTCAAAAAGTATGGCACAAACAATAATCTAAATCTTTTTGATGAAGAGATAAACTGGGTCTCGGTAGTACGCTACCTTGGACTTCAGTTAGACTCGAAACTCACATATAAGCAGCATATCAAATTCCTGACTGAAAAATTTTGGAATAAAATTCATTTATGTATTTCACTCATAGGCAGAAACTCTCCTCTCTCATTAAATAATAAAGTCTTACTATACAAACAGATCCTTCGCCCAATCATCACCTACGCCTCCCCTGTTTGGGGTTCGGCCGCACAAACTCACATGAAAAAGGTTCAAATCATGCAAAACAAAATTCTCAGAATAATGACAAATTCCCCCTGGTATATAAGAAACAATGTAATCTACAATGATCTTCAAATTGAACCAATTGCTTCATATATCACTAAGCTCTCTCGAAATCTCTTCACCTCCATTCTCCATCACAATAATTCAATTATTAAGGCTCAAATTCTTTTTACCAACCCCCACTCCAAATTCAATTTCGCATATAAAACTACTAAATGGTCCCTCCCACTTAAACCCCTATAACTTTTTTCATTTTTCACAATTATTAGACCTTCATTATGCAAGATTTTGGTACATTTAACTTTGTTTAATATCCTCTAATCACACGGCGTTGATACTGCAAAGTGTCACTGGTACTCTTGATGTTTCTTTTTTTTTAGTCCAATCGCCCTTAGGCGTCTTCTACATTGTTTCTTACGACCCACTATATCCATCAATTTGAGCAAAAGCGATGACTCGCTGACGCTCGTCAGTTTTTCTTATGTCTGTCTGTCTGTCTGTAATGCAAATTGATTTCAGAAATTGCATTTGTTCTTGGAACAAAATCACATTTAGATGAAAGTTTGGTAAATTAGCAAACTTCTGGCTCAGTTTGTTCTGAATATAACCCTTGCGCAAAAATAAAATCTTACATCTATCCAATTGGCAACTTCTTTAAATCGTGTTTTGTAAAATTCATATTCACTGAAGGAAACCAAAAGAGTCTGAAAGTTGTTTTGATAAGTTTCACTATCAGGTTATTCATGCAACATTTTTACTATTTCAATGCTGTGAATTCTTTGGTCAGTAACAGACACTTCCTAGACGTAGTGTCTGCATTTGAAAAGCTCACTAAAGGTAATGCCCTTATATATTTTATGAACTATTGTTACATATTTATAACGATTTAATGGAGATAAAACAGAAAAAAAAAATTATACTGCTTTTGCAGATTTTTCTGGGTTTGCAAAACATTATTATTTTTTTTCTTTTTCCCCCACGAGTTCGGTGTGCTCCAATTTTTATTTGTTTTAAATATAAAAAAAAAATACTAGCTATGTGTCTACATGATATATGTGGTTTCAAATTACTTTCTGAAATAACTGAACAGATATAATCCCATAAAATTCGTTAATATCTCTGCCCAGTCTATAAAAAACCGAAATCATTTCAACCGGAACTTGAATTATCAAAGAAAAACAAACAGCACTCTAGTTTTACAACTCCTTATATATTGATTTCATATGAAACGCATGCAGTCAAAGATTTACTCAGTTTATTAAACTGGAAAACAATTTCAAATGTTTACACGCAATTTTATTACCTTCATTTCTGTTCTGATTGAAACGGAACATTTGTGTTTCCGGTCGTATGAATTTATTGTTACAATTTCCGAGTGCTGTAAAAGTATACACATAATTTCACAAACGCCGCTGTGATTGGACCTCTAAAAGTTCTAAAGACTCACTCCCAGCTGCTCTAACAATCGAGTAAAAATAGTCTCAAAATAAACGCAGCGATATTGCCACAGCTTTCCGCGTGCATCCTCGGATGAAAGTTGCCAACTCTCCCTCCGTTCCGCTTTCGGTAACAGAGACCCCATGTAGCTGACGTAGCGCCAATGACGTCAATCGAGTTACAGTTGCTGAGGTAACGAATCATGTATTACGTCACGCTCGAAAACTACTCTCAACTTCCCAGCTACTACTACTACTACTTCGCCGAGTTTTTGGCCAAGGGTTCCCTACTTGGAAGATGAATTCGTTGCCAAAGTATAAATACAGAATTCGGATCGTGTATAAGCTCCTATCTACTTGCGTTTCTCAAACGGAACGGTTGGTTTTGTTCCGAATAGAATATGAATACAATATTTAGCAATATAATGGGTTGGAAAAGCATCGGTGATTGTGCTGCTTTGTTCTCTTATCGGAAATTAGTGGAATTGCGAGAAATTTTTATTAAAAATAGCGATAATAATGAGAAAAAAATTGAATTCGGATGAGAAGTAAATATTTATGCATGTTAAAAATGTGTGCCCGATACGATTTGGATTAACGTCAACCATTTGAGGATGAATTCTTCACTTGAAAGGTAATTCGAATAATTTTTTCTTACCTTAAAATATGAGGTTAAAGTGAAATCGAAAAAGTAGAATATCGTTAAAGTCTTAGAATTTTCGATTATAGATTGCTCAACTTTAATTAATCGCTTATATTACATAGATTAACATATTTAAGTGAAAAAGCTTGTTTTATTGACAATTAAAATATTTAATTAGATTAATTTAAATTAATTTTAAAATACATTTCGTATTAGTTTTTTTTTTAAAAAAATATGACGAAGTTATTTTGATAAAAAGTCGGATAGGCATTTATACTTTGAAGAAGTATTTAAATTTAATTTTTAAATATTTAATTATAATTAATTAAACAGATATCCAAAATATAATGATTTATTTCGTAAATCTTCCAATGTGAAACTAAAATTACTTTCTTTTTTAATAATAAGGTTACTAATATTTGACTTTTTTTTTGTTATTTTTACTTTTTGATTTTTCACAAGAAAAAATATTTTTTCAAACAATGAAAAAAAATTGTGTGCAATAGAAACAAAATATATTTTTCCATGTGAATTTATAAGTTTTTTTTTTTTTTGCTATGAAGTAAAATTATATTTATTTATTTTATAAAACTGTTATTTTTAAACAATGACAGCTTTTTTTGTACATTTTTTGTGCTTATTTTGTTTTAACCATTAATACAAGACCTCTACGTATTTGTAATTTAAGGCTTTTTCACCATTCAATTACGAGTTATGTTAATTTTTTTTTTTATCTTCAACTCATTTCATGACAATTAATAATTAAAATAGACACTATTGCTCAAAATCAGCTTTTAGTTTCAGTAAGTGAGATACTAAAAAAAAACTTTTTGAATGAAGTCAACTTCATATTTGAAATTATTTTTCTACAATATTTGGGAGATTTAAAACTATAAATAAAAATTTAAAATATAATTTTTAAAAAAATTTTAGCATTATTGCAGTAAAAGGATATTATCATTTTTTTTTTAAAAAAAGCAATTATTTATTATAAAAATGTGAGATTAGCGTTGGCTTGATTTTAACGGTATTCTACTTTGCTTTTGAATAAATTCTTTGCAATGCAGCACTTATAAGAGCTGTTCCAACCAAAAAAAAAAAAATTGAGAACCCACGAATAAAGTATTAATCAATACACATCACCATTATAATAAAAATTAAAAGAACTGATTTTTTCATGATATGAAATGAAAAACTATTAGCAAAATAAAAGCTTTGGTTTGGAGGCATTTAAGATTATATATTAATAAGTCTATATAAGATTATATATTATAAGGCTGTAAAAGTTTTGCAAATTATTTACGCAGTGAAAATAATTCGAAAAATGTTGATTGAAATATTTAAATATTTTTTAAATTACGTTCACTGTTCTTATATACATAATATATCACAGCATGAAGTTAATTTTTTTATGAAACTAAAATAATTATTTGAATGTAATTGGAACATTAATATGTCAATTGCAGTATGAATTGAGAACAGAAAAAGTATGACATTGTTTTGTATACGAAATTCGTTTTCGTAATAAATTGGAAAAAAAAAAAAAAAAAAAAAAAAAAAAAAAAAAGACAGCATAACCATTATATTTTGTATGTAAAGCAATGCAAAAAATTATTCGAGTTGTTACTACAAAAATTATATAAAGCTTTTAACATACAAACACATTAGCTTCAAATCTTAGTTATTAAAAAAACATCTTGAACTTTTTAAATTATTAAAAACAAATATTTGTGAAAACCTTCTTTTTTTTTTTTTTTTTTCAATCTACTCGCTTTTTCATTTCAGCATAAGCATTTTATTCCATTACAATCCATTTTCCTTAGAAAATATTTTTCATTTGTATATATGAAAAACATTATTTTATATATATATATAAAATAATTTTGCACAGTAAATCATAATGTGGCCTTAAAGTTCGACGTTTTTAAAAAGAGGAAAGTGCTTAATTTTCTGTAAGAAAAGAAATAAAATATATATCCTAAAAAAATCATCTTTTTATGTAATTACTCTAAAAGTAAAAATAAAAAAAAAACTAAGTGTATTTAGCAAGATTATAGCTTGATAAATATACATTGCGATTGAAATCAGAATTCAAAACAAGTGCCATAGAAATATACGTATTTTATTGAAACGCCTATTAAATATCCACTAAAATATTTAATTTAATTGTTAAGGATAAACTAGCAAATAGTTTTGCAAATAAATTTAAATGTTACATGAAAGAAATAAGCTGACTAATCTCGTATTTCCGAGTTACAAAAAAAGCAAATAATTTCTAACTACTTGTTTTGATCATATTCCTCATCTACTACCTAGTAAAAGCGAAATATATATTCAATTTCTTGCACAAAATGTATAAATTTTATGATTTACAATTCTGTTAGAACACCTGCGTCTATCTGTTGAGACGTATGAAAAGTCAATGTTTGGATATAATGCGCTTGTGAAAGAAATGTTAAAGGTCAATGTAATTGGTCATAAATTTACTGAAAACATTTCATTTGACTAAATGCATTGAATTATAAGGCTTATCAATAATTTGAATCAATAGAATGGTTTAACTGCAGCAGATCAAAGTAAAATATAATAGCAATTTTATATAAATGAATTTTTCTTAGAAATAAATTAGAATCTTTGAGGGGTAGAAATGTACATTTCCGGCTGTTATTTTCTTATAAGGTTTTTAATTCCTGTACATAATTTTTCCTAGTGATTGTAATGAAATTAATTTATAAATTTCATGTCACAATAATTAAGAAATTTTTTCATTATAAATGAATGAAACGTTGTTTTTCGCCCTAATTATACATCTGTTTATTACGTAATTCATTGAATTAAAATCGTTACTTGGTAATTTTGAGCTACATACTAAAATAAGAAGAAAAAATTTTACTGTTGAAAGCGGAAAATTTAAATATTTCTAATTCATTGCTATTTCATTAATCATATAATGTTTCGCAATATTCTATCGCAATGAGTTTATTAACGCTGTTTTCCTCCTGTATTTTAAAAGCATTTGCAATTTAATAGAATACAGAGTATTCTATTAAATTGATAATTTCACACACAAAAATAGATCCGTGTATTATTGATATGAATGAAAAATGGTCAGTTTTTCTAAATTTGATTTTAGATTATTCAATAAGTCTTAAAAAATAAAATTCCGATTAGCATTATTGTGGGAAAAATTAAAGCCACAAATTGTAAAATATTAAAATGTTTAGTATTTTTCTGACTATTTATGGGTATTTTTTGTGAAAAAAAAAGTACAGTAAAATGGGTTTTTACAAAATTATTGCAAGCATAAGAGGCAGATATAAGTAATATTTTGTATTATATATTTAAAGATAACATAGTTTGCATTTACTGAATTTAAGATGCAACTGCAGAGTATTAAAATTATAACTTCGCAGTCAAAACTGAAATAGAAAAATCTCCAGAACGTTCTTTCTAAATATATTCTTTTGCCCTTTCGCAAACGCACTGACATTTTGACTCTCGGTTCTTTGGCTCGAATGGTAATTGCGTCATTGCAAACCCAAGAACTCATTGCTAAATATACGAACAGGTCCCAAATACGTGAGCCAACTGTAAAAACTTTAGTTAGCTAATCGTTCCTCTGTTGGCATTCTTACAGATGTGCATAATGTTGCATGCAGTTATTATTGCTTGAGATGGTATTGCGTGACGAAATGTTTTACATAGAGACTTCGTTGTTTACAATAAGGGATATTTTTGTTTTTGTTGTTTTCTGATTAATTGGAAGTAGAGAAAACGAAAATACTAATTCTAGAAATCAGAATATGGATTTTTTTTTTTTTTTTTTGATTAAATTAGTCATGAAGATCATGTAAAAATATAAACAAATATATATATATATATATATATATTACATATTTTCCAGTTGATTATCCGATGATTTTACTGCCTTATGTTTCATAGGTAATGTTGGCAACTTAAGGAGTTTAAAATTTCTGTCTATTTAAAAAATTTCCGTATCCGCAGAAAAATTAAGTTTAATATTCTTAACATTTGTCATTTAGAGATATATTGATACTGACAAAATTATATTATAATTATCATTAAAAATTTTCTTCAAATTACAGAGTTATTCAAAATGAATCACCTGATTTCAAAATGCTATATTTTCATAAATAAATTGCACAGAATAATAAGTAATACATGAATGTAAAGGGAATGCATGGAAGTGCTTTTTACAAGTATTTGATATAATAATCCTTTAGTTGAAAGTATAACATTTGTTCGGTGTGTAAATTCCTACCAAAAACGTTTTAAAATGCTAGCGGCAATTGATGGTACAGAAGTGGAAATCCGTTATTTGAGTTCACATAAATTTGTAGTCAATGGTGGCACATAAACTTTATCTTTTACAAATCCCCCAAAGGAGGAAATAGCAAGGGATCATATAAGGTGACTTAGGTGGCTAGCAGTGTAACGTCAAGTCGTCTGGTCCATTATGACCGATCCAACGGCGAGGTAGCTCCATGAAAACTTCTCAAACAGCTTTTGAGAAATAGCTTCACGAAGAACTCGCGAGGGTCATATATTTTTCCCAATATAAAACTTCCATATTTTCCCTCCTCATTCATGTATTACTTATTATTCTGGGCCATTTATTTTTGAAAATATAGAAATTTGAAATCGTATGGTTCCTTTTTAATAACCCTGTATGTTTAATTTTATGAATAATGAAACTGTTATTTATAAAAGAACTTTTAAGGAGTGTTTGATTATCAGAGTGTTATTTTTTTCATTCAAATTTATATTTAAAAATATTTTTAATAATTTTCTTTTAGTAATGAAAATTGTACACATATATTTATTTTTACCCCCTCCACTCCTTCTAGAATCTTACTATGAAACTCAAACTAGAGTTTTGTTTCAATGAAAAATTCAAATATCTGTTTTTCAACAAATGTCGCAAACATTAGTTAATGTTTATGACCCAATGGGACTTAAAAATATGTTAATCTTATTTCTGTTTTTAAGTATTAAAAATATGGTTATAAAATTGTGAAAATGTTGGCGCTCAAAATTTCAGTAAAAAAATAAATATAAAATTTTATAGCTGATTTTTAATTTAAAGATGATAAAAGAAGGGGGGGGGGAAGAAAAGTTGATACATTTTTATAACTTTATAATATTTTAAGGGAATATTACTTACTGAAAGGAAATTTTTCAGATTTAACACTGATAGAATAAAATTGTACCGTATTTGTTTAACAGAATAAATTATAATAATTAGTATTATTATTTCTTTGGAGCAGTTAATAATACATTTCATTTTTCAAAACTCTATTGCAACAATAAAATGTTAAAACAATTGCTGATTGAACTATAAGCGAAAGTTTTTGTTATGTTTTTGTATTATATTTTTATGTGTATAAATCAAATGGATAGAATTGCTTGAATTTACTATTTTAATTGATTTGTTTTGCTTTGTTATATATTTTCATATATTACATTCTCAGTTTCTTCAAGTTGAATCAGACTTATGGATTGCCCTTTTTCAAAAAGTATTCGTGATATATTTTCTAGCGGTCGTGTTAACTTTTTATCTTTCATCAAGTTAGGAAATGATATTTTTATGCATAAAATATACTGTAGTAAAAAACCAAGTATTGTACTTCAAATTTTAAAAAGAGAAATATAATTTGCAGAAAAATGTGCTAAAATGGTTAGGAATAGGTAAAATTTCCAAGAAAACATTTATTTATACTTGTTTGATTCTGTTTTGGAAATTCTATATTTTTTTCTAGTTGTACGATTTTATTTCTACTATTTTGTGTTCTTTCTGTTAAGAAATGTTCTGCAGTGTTCGAAATAAAGAAAGAACATTTTTTTGGTGTATATTAGTTTTATTTTCCAATTAATTTTGCTCCAATTTACTTCGTAGTAAAATACCAGATAACAATTCTTTGGACGAATTAAACTTTATTCCATTTCAAATGAAACTTTTTTTCAACTTTCAATAATTTCTTATGTAATTGATAACAAATGTTAGATAAAACAAATGTTTAAGCTTAATAAAAGAAATAATTTTCGACATGCGGCTAAAGACAAATTTACTATTTTACTTAAACTTTTTTTGGTTTCTTAAAATTTTATTCAAATAATTTGAATGTCTCACTTAGTCATTTTTTACCAACTGCCCATTTTAAAAAGAGAGGATTTTTCAATTTCTTAAAAATATATTTTTTCGTTCTTATCATTAATTTTCTGTTTATTTCAAACATTTTAAAAAATAATTAAACTAATTTGAAATTTCTGTTATAACTTCAGCAAACAGAAAATAAATATTTTTCGAAATATTCCGCGTTAAATTTATTTTTCCAATGATGGAATTGAAACAAATTAATTTTTTCTTATATGTTTCCCCGCAATAAAATATTATTGACATAAAAAAATCTTGCGTACACATTAGAATCGTAAAAAATACCTTTTTCATTTTTATACTCAAAAACAAATCATATCGTTGCTTTGACAGCTTTAAAAATATGCTATAAAATTTGCTATGATTTTATTCAACTTTATATTCAATCAAAAGTGTACTTGTAAAATCCAGATTTGTTTTTCCTTTCAATTCAATTACGTCTGCAGTAATGGATAGTTCATGAAAATAAACAGTTAAGATTTTTATCAAATAGTCTAGAATGTACATAACTTGTCAAATATTACATCAATATCGCTCCTAATCTTTTTATTCACTTAATGTGATTTATTCATATTTTATTTTTTGTAGTTTCTTTTGAATAAGTTAAGTGACTTTTCTTCCTATAGATGGCGCGGTAGTTTCTCCCAACTATTTTCACTGCTTTCAGACTGCATACAAAAAAAATCACTACGAATCCTGTACACATTAGACTTACTCTGTTGTTATATAAGTCTTTTTTTTTTTTTTTTTTTAAGTAGGAAATATTGCTTTTAAACAAGTTTTATTTCAATAATATATTTTTTAATGCTAACAAAATGAAAAAACTCGACTCTTAAACTGTAATTAATTTTTTCGGAAGATATAACAGGAAAATTAGTGAACAAATCTGTACAACCCGCCTCCTTCTAACAAAATTATGGAGAAGTCAATTTAATGTCTCAGTTTTCTTCAGCTTGCAACTTTATTTCGAATCATGTCAAAATATTTTATTAAATGTTCATTAAAGATATGATTTTACATAAATTTAGATATTTTTTTTTATAACTTGCTATTAGTCTAATACTTCTTTTAGTACTTTAATTTTATTTAGTATTTTTTTTGCAAATTGTTCGATGACATTTTATTAAATTTACGAATAACATAGAGTTCCGATTAATGAAGTATTTTATTAATTGCTTCGAATATCACAGCAGATGAACTTAGCATTAATATATTCAATTTTCTTTCCCATTGCGATTTTTTTTTTTTTTTTTTTTTTTTTTTTAATATTTCAGCGAAGATATCAAGAGAGAAAGACAGAGAATGAATCTGGGTCTTTTTAGTTTACTTATACTTCAAATTATACTACGGCAAATTTCTTTACTTTTGAAACTGAATTATTGCTATCTTGCAGTTTATTGTATCTAAAATTTAATTTCCATACCTTATTTTCTAAGTTCCAAATGAAAGAAAGTTATAGTGTTTCATCCATTTAATACTATTGTTCAATCTTTTATAGAATTATCGATTCAATTTGTTTATGTGTATATGTCTTCATTATTTTATTCTAAATTTTAAATTATAGTTTCATATCTAAATTTGCATTTTTTTTAAAGAGAAATAAATTGATACCAAGTTTTTTTCTTTTTATTTATCTTAATTCAAAAGTGAACGAGAAGCAGAAATTTCGTATTTCTAAATAGAGTTTTAGACTTGAATCTTTTTAAATAAAAAAAAAGGGATGGACGGATGGCAATTATTAAAAAATTACTTGAAAAATTTATTAGACAGTCGAAATTTAAAAGTTATAATAGCTTTTAGTTTCGGGAACAAATTCATAAGGTTTTAATGCATTTTCTTTTTTGTTAGTCACCAAAGGGACTGGGTTTTTTTTCGGTAATGTATACATTGGTCCCCCTATTACACTTTAAAATAAAGTTTGATAATTTATCGTTTACTTTAATTTTAATATCTGAAAAGACCATTAATGTACACTTCAATATTTCATCGTTTGCTTTAATTATAATATTTAACTGAAAAATTATTTTTTTAAGTGTTAGCACTTTTGGTGGCTAAATCCGTTCTTTGCAAAATTTTGCATAGAACAATTTTCTTAGCATCTCTTTATACTTAGACTACTCTTATAACATTATATGTTTTGTAAATTTATTTATTCGAATAATTTAATGCCTATTTTTAAAGTAGGCGTAACAAAAAAAAACTTCATTGGCTAGATTTCTTTTTGCTGAGTCTTTTTATGAATCGTTTTACAGAGCGAATTATCATTATTTTAAATTTGGAATTTCTGAATATCTGTATAAGCAAAACTCACACTCCTCAAAATATAAAACATGTACTTATTTTAAAATTTAATTTTAAATTTTCGAAACATAATTTTTGTGATTAGGAGGCCATATATATATTGAAAATTTAATCTTTTATAATGTACCTGAAAATATCAGACCAATCTCTTTTTTATGAAATGCTGCAACATTTTTACATATTGAAAGGAATTTAAAACAAATTATAGATAGACAATTATCAAATTATTATAATTTTTTCCGTTTTGAATATTCTTACGTATAATTTTCAAATAGTATTCCAAATTACAGTTGATCATTTCTTTTATTTACTGCTGTTATTTTTGGAAGAAGTTTCAAAAGCTTTACGGCGTTTAAATAACAGTAACAAGAATGGCTATTATTACATAAACGCGGTTGGTTTAAATTAGGATGGTATTTCAGTTGGATAAATTCTATTTATTTGATTATAATGGACCTTTTGGAATTGCTAAAGTATTATTTGAGCTGAAAATCTAATTCTATTTTGGGTATAAGTAATAGAGACAGTGTAAAGTAAATAATCTAATTATGTAAAATTATTCCATTTCTAAAATCAATATTATAGTTTGAGAAAATACCAAGAGATGAAGGTTATTACATTTGTAAATATGTCATTCAATGATAACCAAACGTCTATGAATAGCCCTTCATGAATGGATTTTATTATCATTTCCAATCACAATGACAAATCCATCTGTTTCTCGTATCATATTCACAAATATATTTTACTCACGTTGAATGATCCGTGAGTTTTATGCGCAAAATTTTACTCATTTCGTCACCGAAATACGTGCTCAATTGCTGTTAATTCACACAAATGCCTGTTGCAGCTGTTCGTTTAGATTTCATTGAAAAAAGGTAAGATTAGAGGTGGAGGGAAAGAAAAAAGTCCTCATAAACATATGGAGAAGAGTGTGCTAAAAAGAGGATTTTGAAGTAACTGACGTCAACCGATTGAC
This sequence comes from Nephila pilipes, assembly GCA_019974015.1. Lineage (NCBI taxonomy): Eukaryota > Metazoa > Arthropoda > Arachnida > Araneae > Nephilidae > Nephila > Nephila pilipes. The sequence continues at coordinate 708,390 of BMAW01024151.1, forward strand.
GTTGGATTTACGTACACCACAAAAGAAAATTTTTTGTTTTTCAAATAAAAAAGCATTAAGGAAAGCTAAAAATAGGAGACAACTTACCGTGAAGTGTCTAACTTCACTTGTAAATGGCTTGAAAATCTATACATAGTAGAGAATTTCGAAAAATAAATTAAAAGTTTAGTGAAATCAATTTACAACACCTTTAATGCATACAAGCAAGCTGCTTCCTTAAAAGAGTGCTAAGAAATGCTTGAGGTTTGCTTTGCATTACTTTTTTAAAAATTTAATCACTTTTCTTATAATGCAACATCAGGATGTGTAAATATAAAATTCATGAAGAATAATACATTTTTGGCAGTTTTGAAAATTTCTTTTAAATTTAAAATATTTCAATTGCTTTTTTAACTATATCTAAATCTGGATGTAAAACCAGAATTCATAACTTAAATTTAAGATTAATTTTAAATATTTTAATAAATATGAATATTCTAAAAGATGCTACATACAAATTTCCTTAAGACTGCGGATTGTTCTTAAAATTTTCGTTTCATACTTATCTAATCGCACATATTTATTTAAAAATTATTTGTTTGATATTTTAAGATTCATTCGAAATTATACAAATACGATAGTTTTTATTATTTATTTTTTCAATTTTTCGTTCCCTAAATCTATTGAATAATTCATATTTTAAAAATATTTAATATAGTATCATTTTATGTAAATATGCAATAACTCAAAAGGTTTATAATGAATATGAAATATAGTCATAAGATATATAAAATTGCACTTTTTATCTTGTCACACAATTATAATACCAAAAAACAAAAAATTTGCTGCAGTGAAACATGCTATGATTTGAACACACTGATAAGTAAATAACGTTATTTATTAGCGGGCTAAAAGCAGTTACACTTGGCTAAGAACATCAAACCCCTTCTCCAAACACCCTTTATATATTACATGACAATACTCCAGAATACTGCTCTGGAAACATAAAGAATATTCAGGAAGGTTATAGAAATTTTTGGAGAGAGAGAAAAAAATTAGGGAACAATTTAACGGAACTTTAAAGGGTAATTTTAATGTTTCCAGCTCTTGGCTTATAGAAACCAAGAACTCTTGTTTGGTAGATATGCGCCATCGAGTTTCTTAGTAGAATAGAATTTATTTGTATTTTAAATTCTCTTATTTTAAATTATTTTAAGGTGTTTAAGCTTGAAATTCCATCATCTTTCTTGCTGTCAGATGGAACGTAAATCATAAACTCTTTCGCTAGAATGCATCTCAAATATATTGTGAAAAATTAATTTTCCTACTAATGGTAAATTATATTTACGCATTTCAGATTTTCTAAGCTTTATCATCTTTGCATTTTAATACTTTTTCGAAAATAATATTTTAACAGTAGTTACATTTACACTCACTTTTATTGCTGAAACTTAAGTATTCACGTTTATGTATTTTCATCCATTCGAAGACTGTTTTTCTTCTTTAATTTCCAATTACTTTTCTGTATGCTTTTAGAATCAAAAAATGAGGTGATTCACTCACTTTATATTTACTTCATTTGACTCATATTCCCATAAATTCAATAAATTAATGCTAATTTTAGTCCCTGAACCGCAAACATATGATAAACAAGCATATTTGAGGTTAACATATTCCTTAAATAAGGTGAATTTTAATTCATATATTAGTATGCTGCTAAATTTCAGAAGATAACTTGCTATGTGCTGTATGAGATGAGAAAGATGATAATCATCTATTCTGATATTTCGAACCCTATTGATGCGAATCACGGTTAATAAGATACTACTGATAGAGAAATATTTATTGATTTGATGAAGGAAGTTACGGTTCTATCATTGTAAAATAATACAGAAAGAGTTGTTCACTTTTAACATCATTTTTGCTGTTGGATAATTAACCATGTTTTCTCAGTTTTTTTCTCGTATTACGCAAAAAATCATTTCGTATATTTCGTCTCTATACTTTTATATACGGGATTAACTTCAGATCAGCATTAGCTGCCTAAATCATAAGCTGAGCTATGCCCTGAAACATACTAAAGAAATTAATGTGTTAATGTTATGAACGTTAAAACTAAACAAGTGAGCAATTCAAACGTTACGTTAAGTTTTCAAGATCGCTTAACGCATTTTAATAAAAATGATATAAGGGGAAACTGCATTTTTTTCATCTATTCTGCTTATATTATTTGATTTCATTATATGGAGATGATTATGTTTGAACTTTTAACCTTTCTAGATGCAATGATAATTAATCAGCAAATACTTTGTATTGTTAAGATTTCACACACACATACACAGCGTGTATATATCTGATGAATTCGCAGACAATGAAGATATTATTTAAGTTTTGTTTTGATAGTTTCCTTTTCATAATGTAGACTTTACTATATTGATATTTTTCTTTAATAAAATCTAGTTTAATAATTATGAAACTGATTTATATTTTTAATATTTTAGGAATAAGCTAATAACGAAGTCTCATAAATTTTCATTCATTTATCTGAAACAATTAGCTTCAAATACGAAAAAAAATTATTTAATGTTTACGAAATGTTAATTAAATATTTACAATTATACTCCACTTATAATTCCAACGTAAATACTCTCACCGAATCACATCACTTAACTTTTATAAATTAATGCATTACTCCTCGATTGAAATTTGTAACCAATTTTCCTATCTTTTATCTAGCAAATGTAATTTTCGATTAAAGTTTTTAACTGTATTGCTTTTGGCTACGAATCCTAGAGTTTTTCGTCAAATGGCCGGATATTTATTAATAACTTAATTATATATATATACATACACACACACACACACACACACACACACATATATATATATATATATATATATATATATATATATATATATAATTAAGTACCAAGCTCTACATAAATTACTGTGAAAACAATACAAATTAACCAAAGTTTTTACTTTTATTTGTATATTTATATCATGGATTATAATTTTTTAAGTATTTATGAATTTGTGAGAATTTAAGAGAGATATTCAACACACTCACACAAGCTTTAGATATGTGAGTGATTTCTGTATTATCAAACTGTTTCTTGTTCTAACATGGATTTTTGGAAGAGGATATTGATTTATAACTGTTATTTAAAATCTGCAATTGCATTGTATATATATATATATATATATATATATATATATATACAATGATTAAATTATTTACTTTGCTATAGACATACTGATGATACACAAATATTAATCAAATTGCAAAATTTTTAATTTTATTAAAAAATCTATTTCCAAATACAATCCAGACTTATAAAAAGAATTTAAGAAATAATGATTAATTTCTAAAATAATTACAAATGTAAGAGTAGTTTATTTAAGAATAAGAAAATGGATAAATAAGTTTCAATAAAATTATAATTGCATTACAAAATAGATTTTGATGAGTAAAAATATATAAAATGTATCTTTTTATTAAAACAAATTCAAAAAATTAATAGTGCAATTCTTACGATTTTTTTAGTAAATGAAAGCTCTCATTGTGTGTGAGTGTCAGTATTTTTTATAACATTTTAACAAACTTTTCTGGTTTCATCTTTGTTATCCTAAAAATAGGATCATGCTAGATGAAACTTAGTGTAAAGCTGTAAGTTTTCTAAAATTCAGACTCGTATTGTTATTAAATTATATGAATTTGTTGTTTTAATCATCGAAAATTTAACAGTTGCATAAATGTTCAAATTATTTAAACAAAATAGGGTTATTGTAGTAAAAATGAATAAAAGTAATTTATTATTTCTATAGACATTGTGTATTTTTAAATCCTTTTTATTTTTTACCAATTTAGTCATTTAAAAACACTCTCCAAAATCTACGAATGTTATAAAAAATTAATAGCATTCACATTGCTTATATATTTCAAAAGGTTAAAATCGACTTTCTTATAATTAAAAACCTAAAGTGTTTGAATATATTTGGAAAGAGCACATATATTTAGATTTATTTAAAAAGATTTCGTTGTGTCACCTTTGAAAATGAAAAATTAGTTCTATAATCAAATAAATATTACTTAGAACAGATTTATTAGAGCGCTTTGGAATTTAAAAATCGAGTTTAATTTTTAAACCGAAACAATTTTTTTGAAATTAGTATAGAATAGATATTATTTAACAAGAGAATAACTAAACTTTTTCGCATAGAAATAATCATACTGAAGAAGGAAAAATATATTCTTTTCTCTTGAACTCAGAATACGTGACAAACTTCACACATGTAATAATATTATTTTCTTTCGACATCATTATTGTTTCTTTTTGATTTTTTTTATGATATGCGTGCGCTTGATTGCTTCACATTTTCAAGGTTTTTATTTTATTTTTATTTAAAACTTTTTGTTCCTTATTTAAAAATACAAAAAGGAAAGAAGGGCGTGTTTATTATATATAATGATACTAATAGTATTTTGAAATAAAATGTACTAGATCAATTTCCCCAGCAATGAAATATTAGTATTATACTACGTTATTTAGAAAATAGCTCTATCAATGATAGGTAGTTATGTTTTTTTAAGAAATTGTATGTGCTGTTTTTAGGGTATAAATACTTCCGGAGTTAAAAAAAAAAATATCTCGCCCACTGCATACTTTTCTTGACTTATATGTAGTAGTAAAGGAAACGATAGAATGAGTTACAAAACGTTTCTCATGAGCAATGTTTTATTCGATGTACACTAATTTAGTAAGCATCTTCAATAAAGACGTTGAATTGAATATAATAAACAAGGAATTGAAGAATGTAAAAATATTTTTCAAGTTACAACAACACTTCAGAACATTTTCTTAATGTTTCTAAAACATATATAATAATTTTTCGGTGTCTAGAAATAATTGGCATAAGATTTTGACCACATTCTGTGAAATTAAGATACAGCCAAAAAACAATTAGCATTACTTCTGGTTCGTTTCAGCAATGAAAGAATACAACCCTCCGTCTAATTTAACTCCCACAGAAACTAACAAGTCTCAAGGTTTCTTTAAAAACAAAAATGAAAAGACGAATGTCGTCTCTTGGAATAGGGCTCCTTTCCAACAATTTGAAGACGTCATATTACGTCAAATAAAGTCAGCCAATAAGAGGTCTGAAACTAAGAGGGCTCGAACTTCATGTAAGTGTTGCGCAGACAGTTGCCTAAACGGAAAAATATTTATGATTTTGTTCTATAAACGGTTCACTGTGCTTTCAAAAAATATTGTGAAGCTCTACGCAATAAAAACCGTTTGAGAATAATATGTGTTTTGGTTTGCAACACTTACAATTGAAAACAAAACGTCAGTCGAAAAAGAGATATTGATGGCTTTATGAAAACAGTAAGCAAAAAAATGAAAATGATGCTATTAAACTAGTCAATTAGAATAATTTTTCGATATTTTCCTGCTGGTAATTTTTCCTTTACATACATCGTATGCTTCCAAATCTTCAAATTTGATTTCTTCGTCAGAATAAAAATGGAGCATGCCTTGCATTTTATCTGTCTTCGACAACTGACTCTTCATTTAATTTGACTTCGATGAATATTTATTTTGTAGCTTTTTGATTATACATTTTCGTACATACAGAAGGCATTATTATTAAATGATACTATTTATTTTAGAAACCTACATTTAACTATCATTGATTTACATAAATTTAACTATCTCAAATAATAATATTAGCCACTTAAAAGAACATATGCAAAAACCATTGAAATATATACATTTCAAAAACTTTTTATACACTATTTCTTATTTTTTCAAATAGTTTATTATTTGAAGTAATTAAATACCGATGCATCTGAGTCTTTAATACAATTTCATTGATTAGTGATCGAGAAGTAATTAAAACAAAACCTGAAAAACGTGAATCAACAGATTGGATGATTCTTGTCAAAGAACAAATCTTTTTATTTTATGCTGAGTTTATAGGCAAAAGAAAGTTGAGTTGATATGTAATGACGAAAAATTGCTCTCATACAGAAAGAAAATATATTAAATTTGAATTCAATTTTTTTCTTTTGAAAAAAAAAAAACTTTTATTTGTGGAGTCAATTATGATACATGATATATATTATTTAATATATATTTTAATACATATACTGTTTTATGTATATTTTAATCTGAATTTTAAAATGTCAGCAGATTAAATATTACAATATTTAATGATTAATTGGTAAAAATAATTAATAATACATCGTATAATTAAGTTTTTGATATCATTTGTCTTATAAATACATTTTAAACAGTACTTTTAGAAAATTTCCTCAACGTAAAATAATATTGCCTCTACAAAGAATTTTTTTATTCAATGTAACAATATCTTTGCGACGATATTACAATTTTACTACGCAATAATTATTCAATTTGAGTCTTTTGAATGCATTGAAAAAATCAGACAATAAAAATAGCCTCATTTTTTTCCAATTCTGACTTTTCAAGTGCATGTAATTGGAATAAATCTGATTTTCCGTATCCACATGCTTTTATAGCAAGCATTTGCAAAAAAAAAAAAAAAAAAATCTTAAGAAATCAGATGGTTTTTAATGACTCTGTCCCATTATTTGATTGTAGAAAATAGAATATAGTTAAAAATCATTTCACTATCGCTCCCTCTTTTTCCAGAAGATAACAATATGTAACTGTTTGCATTACACTATTGCAAGCAAAATTATTTCCATTTCATTGCATTTTCTCTAAATTTTTGAATTCATACCCCGAATTTTTAACACATTCTAATATGTTATTTTGAGAGTTCGACTTTTTTTCTCTTATAAGAATTATTTTTACTTTTGTTTCACTGCATAGTAAAATAATGAAAACATGAAAATTATACGGAAGCTAATGATTGTTAATTGACTGTTAATATTCCAATACCCGCTATTTTAGCGCTTTTTATCATCATATAAAATTCTTGTATAAGAACTTACGTCTTTAATATTTTAAAGTATATTTTTTCATGCTTAAGAATTCTGTTTCTTCAGTAAGAATATAATGTTCAAAAATTTAAATAACATTTTTTTCCTTTCTTCATTTTTATATTACATTCAATCATATAATAGTAAAAGTTCATATATATGCTTTGTTAAGATAGTATTATCCTTTTGTTCTCTATACAAAGCTAAGACAAAGCTAAAATTAAAATTAATTTTCATTTCAAATTCTGTTTCAATATAAGTTACTTAACATATAAGAAAATATTGATCACTATGCCTTTTATGGAGTGACCATTTTAAAAATAAGTTCATCCAAAAAATTAAAGTCTGAATGATAACTCGGTAATTTTAATAAGCACTATTCACATAAGTTCAGAAGTAAGTAATCATATTTTTAATTTTTATACTCAAAAGGAGTACAGGTTTTACAACAGATTATAGAATCTTTTTCATTCTTTGCATCTTTTCAAAATGAGACAAATATTTTACATTTTAATGTCTTTCAACTTATGTATTTTTTGATCAACTAAAATGTGTTGTTTTAAAGCAATACTTAATTGCTTACTAATTATATACTGTTCGTTTTAAAACTAAAATTTTTAGAAACATTGGAAATCATATCTACCAATATTAAACAATAATTCTAAAAATAAGTTTTTTGTGTATCGGGAATTCACTGCTTAAATTAGGAAGGCGTTTTAACAATTTAAATGCTTATTGTATTTTTCGTGTAAACAAAACTAAATATTTTATTTTATTCAGATTTTTAAAAATTCATTATAAATACTGAAGCTCATTAAGTTGCAAACTGTTCATACAATGAACTCTTCTTTTTTATGTTTAAAATTGTTTGAAAATTTCATCGACATCATTTTCTTCACTGTTGATATCTCAAACAATACCGAAACTTAAAATACATGTAAAAATATTTTGGAAGGATACACATGTATGGAAAAAATACACAAAACAGTCCTAAAAGTGAAGGAAAAATTAAAAGCATTTTTCTGACTTTTTTTTGAAAAAATTATATCCACAGAAAATTTGTATTAAAATGAAAACGAATTTTTTTTAATTAGCGAACCATCCGAATTTACTTTTGACATAATTTTCAAGTTAAAAGATAAATTAATGCTTACTAATAAAATTCATATGTGCTAAATTAAATACAAATATTTAATTGATTAAATAATTTGTTTGTTATAAAATTATTCCTCATTTAGTCGCTTAATGAAATTTTAAAGACGCTTTTTTTGTTAAATATTGAGTAGGTTTATTATAAATATTTTACGTAATTTAGTTTAAAAGAGGGAGAAATCATGTAAAAATAATTAAAGGCAATTATTTTATGAAATCATTAATCCTTATAGCATGGATAATTCTGATTTATTCTACCTAATTATTAGAAAAGTATCTGTAATTTTTTTATAGTAACTAATGTTTACATTTATTGTACTACAAATTTTTACCTACATTTGAAATGAAACTTAATGTATAATAAATCTAAATTTGAAGAAAATATAAAGTATTTTATATAATATCTATACGAATATTAAACAATAATACTTAATTAATATATTAATTAAAAAAGCATAATATATACTTAATTAATAAGAAGTCATATTAATTAAGTTTTATGCTTTTTAAAAATATTTTGATTTGCAATTTTTATTCAATATTTCACATGAAACAGAATAACAGAAGCAAAAAAGAAAAAAAATTCAAATTGGTGATCTGAGCTTTCACATTTTGACTCGTTGGTATCGGTCTTGGAGATAATTACTCTTTCTTCGTTTGAGAATAAAATTTTAAGTCTTCATCAAAAACGTTGATTTTTTCGTGGAAAAATTTATAAACTTCCGCTTAACAATATATACATTTGTCCTTTTTTGTATTTTAATTAGCAGTCAGCAGAATTTTGGAAGCTTGTACAAAAGAAATAAGACTTACATTCAAATAATTATAGTTATTTTAATGAATTTCCTTAAACAAAAAAAATGTAAGAAAAGAAAAGAAGAAGAAATTGAATTTCGCAAAAATTTCAATTCGTTTCTCGACGTCTGAAATCAACTAACAATTTGATTCTTTATTCATATCTTATTAATTTAAATACAATTAAAGTAATTTTACTTTGGATTACTAGATTAATTAATGTATGTTTTAAAATATTTCATTAAAAATCTTACATCTATATTCCACTAGTATTAAACTAATGTTATTACGACTTTTTTAAGGCATTCTTACTTTCATGACATGATGATTATAGTAAAACTCCATCACATAAATGATATATGTATATCATTTTTCAACATTTATTGTAACGAATTAGCTATTGAAGGAAAACTCTGTGTGAGCTTTACTGAAATCTTAGATTATCTGAAACAGCCAGATTCACGGTCAATAAAGATTCCCAGTCCCTAACCCAGATAGCCGTTGCTACGCAACCTGACGTCATTGGAAACGTCATTAGTGTTGCTAGGTGCTATAAATATATGTGTGTGGGTGTGTTTGTGTATTAATAGAAATTTCGCTTCAGTTTGTTGCAAAAAAAAACGCATAATCCGTTTTTGTTTATCGTTACGTTTTATATCACATATCACTTTTAAGGTTTCATTTCAATTAAGAAGCTTTTGAAAGCCAATCAATTTCGAAAAATATTTAGTCCCTTTTCTTAAAAATAATTATTAGCACAGATATACTAAATTTCAGGTTTGTCACAATTCATCTTAAAACATGGTTCTCTTCACTTATTTCTCTTGCAAAAACTTTTGTAAGACTTATCTCCATATATATAATGAAAATAACAATAATAATTTCGAAGCACTATGACATGTTAATAGCACAATGAAATAAATAAAGAAGACGATTGAATGGTCAATAATTATCTTCTTTCTCTGAATGAATGTTAAAAATTAAAATTTGAGCTCCATCTAAAAGCATTTTTCTAGACTAAAAAATGCAAACTATGTCACTTCCAGTTTTTCAATAGAACTAGTTTATATTTTACTCATTTCTGATAATTTACGCTCTGAATAAAAATTCATCTAGTTCAAATATGTAATAATTGTTACCTGAATCAGAATTATTTTAACAAAAAGCTAAGAATTCAGATGCATATTAAAACTTTTGTTATTAAGAACATATTGCATAAGTTACCTGTTTAAGTGCTGATTAAAAATTACGGTGACCTTCTAAAGTAGTAAATGGATAACATATCATAGAAATATAAATAATTTAAACAGGCAATTAATATTCACTGTTTGCGATTAAAACTATTTTCAAACATTTCACCTGTTGATAGCTGTCATAGTTTACAGTAAATTTATACTATCAACACTCTTGAACTATAAAACAAATAAGTCATCAATGTTCATAACTAACTTCAAGAAAAGAAAACAATACGGATAAATTAAAATAAAATAAATTAGCATATTTCTTATTATAATATAATATATTTCTTAAAATAATAGCATATTTCTATTATACATAAAATAAAATAAATTAGCATATTTCTATTATACATAAAATAAAATAAAATAAATTAGCATATTTCTTATTATAATATAATATATTTCTTAAAATAATAGCATGTTTCTCATTATAATATAATATATTTCTTATAATAATAGCATATTTCTTATTATAATATAATATATTTCTTAAAATAATAGCATATTTTTTTTATACATAAAATAAAATAAAATAAATTAGCATTTTTCTTTTTTTTTTACATTTCAGATTTCTTTTAAATTTAATAACAGCATAACAATTTTTATTTATTTATTTCTTGGATTTTTATTGAAAGTATTTGTAAAATTTCTAAGATTCTTTGATTTTCAAAATTCCTATTCATTAAGAAAAAACTAAAGTAATTATTTATCGAAGTATATACTTTTAATAATTATTAAGTAATATGCATGATTCCTTACTTTGTATTCTATCAAAATGCGATCAAAGGTATAAAATAAAAAACTGATAATATTTCTATAAAAGCAGCAGTTTTGAATTTATAAATTTATTTTTCAAAAAAAAAAAATCGTTTTGTTTTATAGCAAGTTTATTCAATTTTGCTGATTACATAAAAAAAATTATATTACACAACCCGTATGGATAAATTATATTAATGTTACTCTTGAAAAATGAAATGGATAAATTATATGTTTTATTAACAAGGGCTCAGTTTAAAAATTAAAAAAAAGTTAAATAATTGTTTTAAGTTTAAAAAGTTAAATATTGATGTCATTCAATAATAATAGTTTTGTTTGTGCAATGAAACTTTAAAAACAAAAACTTTATGAATAAAATCTTTTATATGTTTTTTTCACGTTGGAAACAAAAAATATTTATCTCGAGTATACAATGTACATCAAGAATATTTTTGATGACATTTAATGACAATAAAAAGTTAATTAATTTTATATAATGGCTTCATAGTAATTATTAAATTTAATTGCTTGCTTCTTAACATTTTGTCCTAAATAAATTGTTTTTGTGCCATAATGGAAAATTTTATTTGATGGGCCGTAACATTTAGAGAGTATATTAGTTTTTAAATTATTCCATTAAGAAAAAAACGCTGTTTTTTATATTATATTCATTTCTTTTAAAAAAGGAACTACTCATTTAATGTCTGTACAGTTTTACTGTGAAAATTTAAAATATACTGCTGATGTAACTTATAAATAAGTTTTTATTCCGACGAATGTACTGCAATTGATGAAATAAAACACTGTTAAATTTAATTCAGGAATTTTACGCGCTATGATATGTACTTTATCTTTAGTCTTGCATTTTTGGTATTTCGTTACATTTTAGTATATTGAACAAAAAAAATTGTTTTCCTGTGAATTAATTTCAATTAATTTAGTAAAACTATTTTAACGATTCATTTGTTTCTAATTATTCACTACTCAGAATATCAAATATATTATTTAAATATAAATCTTATATTCATTACTTAAATTATTTTTTTGTTCGAGAATTTCAATTCTGATTGGAAAAAAAAAAGAGAAAAATAATATTTTAGCTTGTGATTAATAAAATTGGGGAAATAAATATATAGCTATAAAAGAACTGAAATTTCAACATATAAAACTATAATTAAAAGCAACTAAATAATTTTAGAAAAAACTTAAGCAAATTTAAATTAACACTACGAAAGCAAAATGAAGTAACTCATCAAAATACTGTCATGTTTCGTTTTTTATAGAAACGACACCAACCTTATCTATCAGAAACAACAAACGAAAAACCAAAGTGATAGAGCAATTATCTTCAGACACTTTGCCTCGATGAAAATACAAACCTACTCGAAGTACAGCATCACCGGAAAGCAGACTCTACAGGTGATGAAATTCGGACACTGCTCTTCCGACGTTCGTCTGCTCCGGGTCTTCTTGGCAACTGCCGCTTGGCGATGATCGGGCTACCACTACACTGACCCAATCAATAATATCTGGGATGCCGTAATACACCTACTTTTTCCAGGAGCTCTCTTAAGCGTGTAAGGGTAGAGAATGCCGAAAATCAAGTTGAGAGAACTCCTGTATTGTATATGTTTTCATCCGAAAACATCTTTTATGGGTTAATTTGTATAAATGATCTCACTTCATGCTCATTAGTAAATGCATATAACAAACAAAGAACTATTAATTTTATTTTTCTTTATCACTATCGGTTTTTTTTATTGTGTCCACATAGTTATATAAAACCATGAGTACATCTGAACGATTTTATATCTATCGGTATTATCATTAAATTAAGACGTGTGTGAGGAAATAATTTATTTATTTATTCTTTTGAAACAAATACGCATGAAAATGAATTTTATTTTTCAATAATATTCATGCACCATATTTTACATTCAATATAGCTCGCATTTTTTAAATAATTTCATGCAGTTTGAAATTTAATTATGAAAATAAAAAAAGTACAGTTTGAAATATAATTATGAGAATTATCTATCATGAGAAGAGAAAAAAAATGGTGCCTGGAATCATAAAATACTAAAACCTTGCAATTTTAATAGCGTATAAATTAAATATTTTACAAGCATTTATAGTTTTCAGTCGCTTGGGTAAAAAAAAAACTTGGACTTTAAAATCGTTAATGAGTGAGAAAACCAGATCAGTTATCATTGAAATAGATTTTTTACAAGCACGATATAATTAGAAGTAAGTATTTGTGTTTCGTTAGCATTTTCTTGCTGTTTATTTCTGAGAAATTCATAGCCCTTCTTCATACAGACAAAAGGTCCTATAATTTTAACTAATGAAAGGATGATGATCACGATACTTGAATAGCTAACTCGCTTTCCAAACTTCCCCATCAAGCCAACATAATTTTGACACATTAATGCATTCAGACGTCCTAATATACTATACACAGAGTTCATTATTCTCCAATTGTGCAAATAAAATTCTAACAAACTGTCGCATAGTAATCTTAAACTTACTATTCTCAAAATTACACACACAGAGATATATACTATGTATCCAGATATTTAATTTATTCTATGTGATGTTAAGGATTTCGAACTTAAAAATAACTCCCATGAGAAGTTATTGAAAAGTATCATTTCATAAATTTGTATTTAGTTTATTTGCAACATTTTAGACATAACTTATGCCACTTTGTAAAAGAATGAGTTATCGACGAGTATTATTATTTGCAGCTGTCTTCTCTATCCTTTGAATTTGATAGCCCTCTTGTAGCTTCTAAGTGCAACGTTAATAAATAATCAATCAACCTCTCTGAATTTAAAGAAAAAGGGAAAATAAAACTGGAAATATTGTGAAGGAAGAGAAACGCAAAATCAGAAGAGAGAAGTTGCGAATCAAAACATATATTGTGCCTAATAGCCAGTACCAATAAAAATAAAATTTATTTTCAGACATCAAAATAAACTCTCCTAATTCTAACCAGAAACTTCATGAAATTAAACAAGCTCACAAATGAAAATTTTCATTAGATAAATTTATAAAGAAGCACATATAAATTATTTTTCATTTTTTCAAACATCTAATAAAATTTGTTTTAACTTAAATATCAACAAAACAACATCAAAAGATAAGCTCAGTATCGTACTGACAGGTCTTATGCTGAAATTACTGAATTTAAAATAAAATCTACTGATATAAGCATTGAAAACACTTTGAGTGCCAAAAAGTGTATTTATGTGCAAACAAACTTAAAGAAAAAAACGAATTCATTAAAATTATGTAGATGCACTTTTAGACCACTTGCAAAACAAAATAGGTGTTTGCTATATTATATCTCTAAATTTTGACAAAATAATTTTTTCAGTATTAATTCGTGAAAATTCCTAACCATTTTCATAAAGCACTTTTCTAATCTAAGAAAATCAAATTCATTTTATGTATTTTAATTTTTAAGCAAAAATTCCGAAATATTACAGGTGAGACACTGCTTTTTTTCCCGTTTTCAGACATTTACGCCACTGTTGATTAAATTTCATGCATTAAAAATTAATTTATTCGATGAAATAAATTTTTTTAGATATTTCTCTCAAGCATAATTATAATTTTAAGTTTTGAGACCTTACCTAAAATATTCTTTGTGGGATTTTTCTTCTTCTTCTTCTTCTTCTTTTCCGTGTTTTCAAAGTTTATTTAATTTTCTTAAAATGCAGCTTTATTTATACGCTTATTTAATTTTTCTTATTCCTTACAATAAAGCGAAAAAGTTCAGTGTGCGTAGATGTATAGCAAAAAGTCCTTACGCTTCCTAAATATAATTCCAATTAAATTAGAATGAATGTTAATTATTAAATTAAATTAGAATTATGTTTTCTCATTTTTAAGATTTATTTTAAACTCACTTAATTGTATGTCATGCATATTCCAGAACTCTTTTCTTCAATATGAATATCCATTGCATTACATTTAAATTTTCCTAAAAAAATTCAATTTGGATTAAACATGAAAGCAACAGGCCGCGCATGCGTCCATAAAGAGGTATATCATGACATCACAAGTGACGTAACAAAGATGCAGGACGCTTCGTGTGAAACTGTCTGATCGTCATGTTGATGACGTCAGTTGGTCCCCAGGAATGAATGAAGAAATCGATGATTTCAGTTCTAGGTCACGTCATGAAAGGGGTTACCCCGTCCCAGGACGCTCGTTTGCAAAACGCTATAGTATGCAAAGATTCCAGGTAGAGATGCTTTTCATCTTTCTCATAATGGATTATTTTTTTCCTAGATATTTATTTCTGGATATGATATCAAAAAATCTTTCATTTGTAAGTTCAGACTGAGACAAAACTGAGTAATAGCGATTTCTTTTAAAAAAGTGTAGTTTGCACGATTTCAAGCAGAATCCGATTCTAAACTTTATGAATAGTAAAACTAATGATATATGAAGCTCGTTTTGAGAAAACTCTTTTCGTTAACTTGAACACTTTTGAAACACTTCCCATGCATAAATTTATTAACATGTGCTAACTTGTAGTGTCTTTAGAAAATGGCATTTTAAAAATGCATAGGCATAAAATAATGGATACATGGTGTTAGATTGAAAAGATTCACATTATAATGCATTATGATTATAATAATTGTATTTAGTTGCTTAAGATATATTTACATTGCAAACTGATAAGGTATAATTATCGTCTGCTTTTATTTTAATATTCGAACAGAATATTATTGTCTATTTTAATAATTTATCGTTTGTTCAGACTTTAATATTTAATGTAATGATTGATTTTTATAGAAGAATCGGCTGTTTTTATTCTTTTTGTTGTTAAAATTGGCAATGTTTTTATACTTTAGAATTTCTACTTGTGAAAATTAAGAGGCATTGGGAATTTTAAGAACCTATTTTCTTTTCTTGACAGTAAATGCTTCTGTGGAGCTTAAGATTCCAAAGTAGGCTTACTTAACGATAATTAATTAATTTTGAATAATTCTTCTTCTTCAAGAACTTAACAGAAGAAAAAAACGTTAGTATATATTAAAATGAAATTAGCTCAACCAATTTCAATTTTTTATATTAATTTTAAATGAAATTAATTTGCTTACTTTAATTTTTAAAAATTATTTTCCTGCATGCAAGTTATTTATTTTTCATCTCATTTAAATTGTTACCAAACAAAAAAAAAGGTATATTTTTGCGAAATTTGTGTCTCTGGAACATTTGCACAAATTTTATGAAAACTGGTCTCCTTTGTGTGCTTCAGAAATATTTAATACCTAAATATTTTTCTTGTCAAACGAAGTTTCTTCGTTAGTGTTTACTGTAGAAAAGATATAGTTTGTGACAAAATGCGCAATATGCGTTTTGTCTATGCATATGTCTAAGACGCAGTAAAAACTAATAAAATATAAATATACGACTTGAAATGAAATCAATTGCGTCATGCTTTCAAATTTGAAATCTGAAACTATTTTCATCTTCTTTATTTATTGATCTCTTTAAGAACTTAATTTCTTTCTTAAATGTTAATATTTAAAACAAACATGGAAAATAAAATTATTTTCTACTTTTATTTCGAATGTAAAAATTTTAAAGCTAAGAATACTCAAATCAAAATCAAATACTATAAAGATAAAAATCATTTAATGTAAAATAATGAATGTCAATCAATTATTTATGTAAAAAAATACATGTAATTTTTATTTTGTAATACAAATAGTATATTTACAATTTTGATTATTATTACTGACAAAACGGAACTTTGAAACTATCTTTTTAAAGAATTTTTCAATTTAACATGAAAAAGAGCAAAAAGCTAATCCATGATGCTAAATGAAAAATTATTTATGCAGTTTCTCTTAAAATAACAATAATTTCATTTATTTCAATATTTTTCGGTCAATATTTATATCATTGTATAATCTATATTTATATTATTGTATTATTATATTATTGTAGTTCTCATTAAGCTTAAGATAAAACAAAAAAGTTTTTTCTAATTTTCGTCTCATATCTTTTATATAAAATCTTTTGTTCGCAATTCATAATGGGTTACGTGGGATTGTTCATAAGTGCATTCAATGTCTTAACAACCTTATCTTCATTTGAAGGAAACATCAGCTTTAAAATTGCTTCAAATAAAATAAAATTCTTTTTTTTTTAATAATAACTCACAATTATTCCGACTCTTAAGAAATTGCATACATGTCAAGATTTTTGTGACATTCAAGATTTTGTTTCTAAAACTTGGCATCTACGTAGTATTATAATTGTCTTTCTCAATGTTGTGTAAAGCTTAGAGTCACAAATAATATTATATTCGTCTTTCTCAATGTGAAAATTTAATTTAAGAAATTTTTATTAATATTTTCACCCCTTATACGCTTACTTTTAGCATTTTTTAAAAATAACTACATTGTTAACAACTGTGTTTAAATATATTTTATAACAGTTATGTAATTGTAGATGTTTCAGCAGTTATCAATACTTTCATTCGATTGGGATGAATGTCTTAAGTAATTTACAGCCATTATTCCTTACAATAATCGTTCATTATCTCCTTGATAGCTTTGCTCTAAATTCTTCAAAACATATTTTCATGATAATTAAGATAATTTCCTGAATCATTTTGTTCTCATTTTTATTTAATCCTTTTTTCCTCGGTGCATGCACCAAGTGCATGCATTTTATTAATAATTTCCTGGAAAAAATTTTGATTCATTTCTTCAAGTAAAAATTCGAAAATCGCTCCGAAGTAATGCAACAATTTCGACAAATCGCATCATCATTGCATATATCCTTAATATTTGTTTTCTTTTATTAAATCAAGGTGGGAAAAATATATTCAGGTTTTGGATATATTTAATCTCCTGAAACATTTTTATAAGTAAATATCTCACTTATTTACATTATCTCTGATTTCAAAAGAATACTTCCAAGAGAAACTAATTTAAGAATTTATTTTATGTATAAATTCCACTGCGAACAAATAGGACAGTGGTTTTGTAGTTGAATGGGTTGAGAGTTGGAGTTTCGATTGCAGGAAATAAAATGTTGATACTACTAGAAGCTGCTGATATTAAATGTAACTTCAAAGTCCATACAAAGTTGGTTGCTTACTTTGTAAATAAAACTGTAAACTCAGTGGTTCGTTTAAAATTACAAAGTCGAATGAGCAAAGAGAACATTATAACTGGTTCAATGTGTTTCGGAATTCATAAATTTTTATATACTTCCACACATCTCTGTTAATAGATGTAAAATACATTACCAAATATAGTGAATTTGAATTTTATGGTAGAGGATACTCTTTAAATAAATAATATTCTCTACCATAGGATTTCATTTCAATTTTTCGGTTATTAACAATGATGTATACAGTTATACATAGACCTATTCATACCTAATTTCTCTGAAAGACATTATTTATGAAATGCATGCCAATTACAAAAATATTAACATTTATTTGCAGATGCAATCTTCTTCTTGGGAGAGTTTTAGAACCTCCTATACATATGTACGAAGTTTCTTCGATATCGATTGAAGAATTAAAAACTAGCAAACAATTTTTGTGCCTAATGTAATTTGTGCAAAAATAGGAAAGGAAAAAAAATTAATTTCTGGGAGCAAAACCACTTTTAACCAGGATTGTGTTATACAAGATAACACTTGAATGCGAGAAAGAAAAACTGTCAAAACTGCGACACGTTAAAAATGTCACGCATTCTTTAAATCCTGAAAACAAACAGAAAAAATAATGTACTTATTATTTAAAAATAGGTTATTATTTAAATTAGTTCTTCGTTTTTTAACTGACTATGTGTGTTGCTGCACAAACATTATAAAAATAATAGAATAAACCAAAGAATTTATATGAGGGCCATCCTTGAGAAACTCACTGTTAAGTATACCTTTTACAAAACATGGATTGTTGATTGCAATAAAATCATCAATAAAAAGCATTAACTGTAATAATATTCTTTGTCTTGTTAATTCTATAAATGCACAATTTTTGTGAAGTATTTTCTCTCTCAAATATTTGCTTGCGAATTACGAATTATTACGATTCAACGAATATACTGGGTATAAAACAATGTTTTGAAACACATCTTAAGCTTAAGTGAAATACTAATTCTCAGCAAAGAACTAATCAAAGAAATCTTTAGCAGAAAGCAACATACCATATCTGAATAGTTAAATGAAACTTTTCAGAAAATTGTTACTTTTAATTTTGTTGGATGGATTGACGACTAACACAAATCTAATCTCTTCTTTTTGGTGAATAAAATCTTTATTTTTCTAATCACAATTTGTGATAGAAGTTAATTAATTCATGAGATTAAGTAAGGAAACAGAATATTTTGAATAAAGAAAACCATGTTTAGTGGTTCGAAATCATTTCGTTTCTTTGAATAAGAACATGCATTACAGAAAGAAATTAAAATTTCATGCCATAACAATTGCTTACACAATTTACGCATTTGAAAATTTATTTAGCATTTATTAGTATTATTTAAATTTTTTAATCATTCATGGTAAAATAAGAAAGATCAAAAAGGCTGTTTCAGTCATATTGATAGAAAAAGAAACAATTATAAATTTTAAAATGCGTTTTTTTTCAGGGACACATTTATGATTTTTTTTTTTCTTTTTTTCAGAAACGCTATACATGATCTAAATTTTAGGTGTTGCATAATTTATGTTGTAAAGAACAAACTTGTGACAAATAAAATCCAATAATTTAGGACTATTACTCCAGACAAAATAATTTTGATATTTTTAAAAAAAACTCACGTAAGTAAATAAAACTATATTTTTCGACAGATATAATAATTGCATCAATTGAAACGAATTTCAGCAGAAATTACTATTCAAAACATATCAATAAAAAGAAAGATTTTGAGATTTAACGTAAATAATAATATCTATTGACATCTGTAGATATTACGCAAATTAATTGATCTAGCAGAGGTTTAAAAATCCTTATGATTAATAATTCAGTACGAGTAACGAAAACTACGAAAATGCAGTAATTGTTTTAAATAATGAAGAAAAAAAATTAGGATAAAATGAAAAAGAAGCTACACACAAATTTAAGAAATATAATGTGAAAAATAATTTTAAGATCAATAATAAATGCCCCCTAAAACTAATTAATAGATTATTAGAACTGCCAGCGTCTATAACATATTCTGCACAGAGAATTGGATGTCAAAAAACTTCATGTCCATCATGTAATATGCAATTTTTTACTTCGAAATGATGCTATGATAAAAAACAAACGACGGAAATGCTAAAATCATGTGGATAACATTGATATTTGTAGCAAAAATGTGCGTATTTTTAGAATTCTCGAATATCGATTGACTAGATCAGTTAACTTTTATTGGTATTTCGCATGCAAAACAGGATAATATAAAACGGGAAATTAGAGAATTTCCCAGGCCTAGCAACAGAGTCGTTCCCGAAGATACCAGATCACGTGGGTGTTTCGATTAATCGATAGAGCTCTCGCGTCATCGTTTCCTCGGCAATGACCCAGACCCTAGACTCACTCCCACTACGTCACTAACATCACCTGGGCTGTGATGTCACGGCAGGTACAGCAATTAATGATGTCACGAAGTGACGTAATCGAATAGTCGGGGTACCTGTTAAGACCCTCCTATTGATTTTCCCCAGGTAAAGATAGAATTTCATGCAAGAAGAAGTATCTATGGGAGTTATTTCTGGAATCCATCCACGAACTTGGCTTTGCGGAGATGTGATCAATACGAAAAAAATGGGAATAAAAGGGATTATATATATAAAAAGGATTAAAAAAGAAATATTTAAATTAGAAAGAAATTTTTGGTAACCGTGCTTCCTAGCCAAAGTGTTTTTTCTGAGCGAAGCTAATCAATCGCGGGTGAATTACTGTTGTTAGAGACTGACAAATCATACAGGTTTTTTTTTACATTTGTGATATTATTAAATATTTTAAATTGACTCTGTTCGCTTGGTTTGTGCATTTCAAACCAACTGATATACACATGGTCAATGGATGCTTAATCCGGGGAATTTTGGTAAATTCTGAAGCAAAAATTAAATACCATGATTTGAAACATCACAGTCTGATAATATTGTGCAATAAAGGAACGTGATTTTTTTTTAATATGTGCGTACTCTAAATAAACTATACAATTCTAGGAAACAGTTTTATCGGTTCTGTTATTTCGAACTAGTTCTATTTTTGTAAATCGAAGCAAGAAATATTTTTTTTCAAAACTAAACTGAGAAGATTTATATAAAATATGGGATTTGAGAAATACAATAAGTAGCAATCACAATATAACACATATGGGTCCATTTTAATCATATTCAAAATTGACTAAAAATGTCTTTAATGGAACTCGGTAAATACTCAGAAGAACTAAGAGAATTAGGTATCTTATAATTATTACACAGCTGCAAATGGAAAGTCAGGTTACCACCATTTTTCTTTTATGAATAGACGCTTAAAAATATTTTGCATCAAGAAGCGTTTTTCTCTTTAAAAAAACAATATACTTTTTATAATGTTTAATACTATATTTACACACTGCAGCAGTTACAATTTTATTTTCAAATTCCTACTTAATCTTAATTTATTTTTTGGAATTATATCATGACATTTTTAGCGATATTTAAACAAATAATATTAGGTGGTTAGCTTTATTATTTTTTTTATTCAAAATCAAAAAGTTTTTGATTATCATCATTATTTATACCATGGTGATATCAATTTTCTATGGGATGATATCAATTTTGCATAGTTACAGTAAATTATAGTTATAATAATTTATCGTACTACTATTATTGAGTAATAGTAGTACGATAAAAATATATTATGTGAGTGATAATGACAAAACTCGTTATAACGGTATATTCTTTGTTACGTTATAAATTTTCAATCGTTGATTGAATTTTTATGGCTATTGGAGTGAAAATTTGATGAAATATTGGGAAGGAACATTTTTTGATACTGAAAAATTCAAAACTATATACTTTAGTTAAAATTAAATACAGGGTGAAATATTATCTTATTAAATTCAATTTATTTTTATAATTTTTTCAGGTCCCAAAAATGGCAGAACGAAAGAAATCTTCTGTCTTCTACTATACAAAATAGTATAATAATAATAATAATAATTATTATTATTATATATATCATGCAAAATTTTGTAACTAAACATTCATAAATTCACATTGTTTTACTTCTCTAAATTAATTATGTTTCAATAACCTGGAAGACAAATGGCTCTTTTTGTGTGATAGATACATACTCTTATGTATTTTCTCATTACACCAGCAAATGAATTGAAATTACGAATGCAAAAGTTTTGATGCAACGTTGTCTTCAGTAAATATATTTTAAGCGATTAAGATATATCTGTAGAAACATTTAAGATACACACATTAATTATGAAGTAATAATTGAATATTTATCATTTTAAACAAACTGTAAATAACTAATCAGGAATATTTTACTTATGTAGTATGATGCATAAATTGTTGAACTCTAACTTATATTTCATTTTAAATATAATCAACGGTGATAGAACGGAAGAACAGTAAGAAGAAGATTAAAAAATGATGAATATTTTTTATTTGAAATCTTAATGTTATTTAAATGATAACTGACCAACCAGTCATAGAAATTTTAAGGCATCCAAAATTTATTGAACTTGTAGATACATTATACATTCTGTACGAATCGATTTACTGTAAAAATCGATAAATTATACGCGCAGAAGTGAAACTTAAAATTAATCTCACGTTTAATAAATATTTTCATACTTTCGGTAAATGAATTTGTTCTTAATCTTTTTAAAATCTCAAGTCTATTCGAATATTAATATATTTTATACTTTATTTGCGTTATGTAGGGTTCTTTTAAATATGCATGCCTCAACGCAATACAGCATTTAGAGATATCCCTCAGTTTTGCATTGCATTGTTTTGCATTTCATTTCAGCTACCTTTTAAAGTTATTAGATGTGATTATTTATCCACGTAAGAAATTTGTCAGAAACACTGAGCGCAGTATTTTTCTTGTAGGAAATTTAACGGGAAAATGATATATTTTTTTTAGTAAAAAATTCGGTAACAAAGTGTGAAGAGATGCATTATATTTGTGTTATCAAATATGAATGCACTCTTGAAGGGATAAATTACTAAGTTTTTCAAACGCATTTTTATTTTTAGAAATTTGTGAAGTTCCACATTTGATTTTAATTTACAACACGTTATTTTTTAAACATTGAGTTTTCAAATTAGAATTTAATTTTCATTTGGAAACATTATTATTTAAGTGATTTCACGAATGAAAATTTGTTCTTTTAGCCAAAAAATTATTATTTTAATTCCCGTTATCATTTAAGTAAACATGTTATAAATTGTAAAAGTTTTGCGATACTTATGTATGTATATATATATATATATATAATAGTATTTGTACCACATAATTTATGAAACAATAGTATTTTAGGCTTTAAATATCCCTCCTTTAATACAAAAAAGCAGTAGTCTTTAATTTAAATTAATAACAAAACAATTATTCTAGTTTGATATAATGTATATTAACATTACTTCAACAGTTTTTAAATTATATTCTTTATTTCATCATGGTTAATATACTATAAACATATTCATAATTGCCTTAAAATTAATCATATTTATTAATAAAGGGAAAAAAATTATTAATAGCTTCACTGAAAACAAAGTAATAATTTTGAGCTTGAACCGATTAATAATCTAATATTTTTCACACACTGTTATTTAAATAGCAAAATATTAAACTGATAAATATCAAATTATTAAATTAAGAGAAAAATAATTAAGAGAAAATTAATTACGTTAATATGATTATAAGTTAAACCTATACCAGTTTGAATTAGATAAATTATGACTATAAATGTTACATCTTAATTTGTCTTATACAATATCAACATTTTTTCAAAGATTCATTTGGGATGTTAGAGTGCTAGTGTTTTTTAAATAATTATTTCTTTTATGTGAATAATAAAGTTAGAATATTTTGACATTAATTCCATTCTATTATAGTTTATAGCTATTTCATTTATCTTAGGATTCTTTAAAGTTTGTAGTTTCGAATGTTTTTATTAATTTTTTATCTTATTATTGCGCCGAAGTTTTAAATTTAAAACTTTAAGTGTTGAATTTGATAGATCGTAAGAAGAGGCAAAAAAATTTTGTAATTGTGATTGTTTCTTTTCATAATATAAAGTTTTGTATAAATTCCATAACGAAATATTTCTATTCCCGCTTTTAGAGCTTGGAAAGAATTTTTATTTTTACGCATGTAAGAAATAAAATACCGGAAAATTTGCAAAGATTCCTTTTACCTTTTGAAAGAATTTTTTT
Organism: Nephila pilipes; assembly: GCA_019974015.1. Taxonomy (NCBI): domain Eukaryota; kingdom Metazoa; phylum Arthropoda; class Arachnida; order Araneae; family Nephilidae; genus Nephila; species Nephila pilipes. The sequence goes on from BMAW01024151.1 coordinate 732,696, forward strand.
TATTTAAAGTGTTACAAAAACTCTTGTTTTCCCCCAAAGAAAGCATTTACTTACTGTGGAGAAAAATGTAGAAAATTTTTCTTTAAAATTTAAATAAAACTGCTAAGATTTCCTTGAAATTTGATGCATATCTTCGTACATTGATTCAATGCTAAATATGTAATATTTATGCATCGTGCATAAAAATTAACCTGAAAATAACTTTAGAAGTTCATTCTTTTTGGAATTTAAAGGTTTTTGAATTCTTATATTTTAAAAAAATTTAAAATAAAGCGATAAAATAATAACTCTGCTGAAGAAGTAATTATCAAGATTCATTGAAAATATTTTTAGCTTTGTCTGATTTATATTTCAAAACATATAATTATAAACTGGTCTGAAAATGCATTAAAGCATGCTTTAAAACTAAAGAATAGTTGGGAATCCAAATTTTTGTCTTTTTCTTTACAATTTCCACCAAGTACAAACAACTAATTTGGAATTGTTTACAAAATACCATTTTCAGAAGATGTTTTCTGAGTCAAATCCTTATATAATTTTGATCACAAAAGGCATTTTTAATTTTCCCAGTTATTAGTACAATAAGTTATTTTAAACAATTTTTGTTTTCTTACAATAATAGAATTCATTTCAATTTTACTTCGTTGAAAATATTCGATACATTTCATGAACTAATAAATATTCAAAAATATTTTATTTCATAAAAACTAATGAATGAATGCTTGTATTCAAAAGAACAGAATATGCTAAATTTAAGCAAAGTAGTATTCACAGTAACCAAATTATGTTCGATTCAAGTAATGAGTTTTAGGGCAGAATCAAGAATACGCCTGGACCCTGTATCCTAAAATAGTTATGTAGCTCCACCCATTAGCTAACGCCCATCGACGATTGCCTAAACCGTTTTCATAGCTGTTCGATGCACAACAATCGATTCTCTCAGCTGTGATCTTTACCTTCAAGTCCTAGAAGACAGATTTAGAGAGCGCAAGCTGAAATATAGAAGATGAATTATGAATTTAATCATTGCAATACTTTCTCAAAATTCATTTGCTGTGTCATATTTATTTAAAAAAAGAGATATTAAAATTCATTAATGAAATGTCTTATTATTATCGTATTCTCTATCACATTTTTACTGAAACTGTAATAAAATATCGAACTGATTACTTAAGGAAATTAGTTTTTATTTCTGCTTGCAATTTCACGTAAAAGGATTTGAAAAACCTGTAAAAATAATTTTTGGTAGAATATTTTTGAAGATAGAAATGGTTGAAAGTTTAAAATATCTATAGCACGTGAAATATTCTGTTTAATAAGTCGCTAATGCATTCGATTGTCGGAATTGAATGTTTAAATTACAATAAAAATATAATTACAGTAAACACACACACGCACATATAGTGAAAGAGACAGTAGAAAAAAATTACAATTATTTATTTATTGAATATAATTCTCATCTTTAAGAATTTAAATTGCTAAAACTCCTAAACAAATTCCTTTGAACTAGGGAAAAAAATGAGTTTAAGAGAGATGTTATGCACTTCTCCATTGAGAGACGATCAGAGGGAGATTGATAACACACGAAGGATAACTCAGTACAACTACCTTTTATTGCCTACATTATTTATCGATTTATCGTTTTCTGACATTATATTTCGATTATTGGTTGTAGTAAATCCTTTTTGCAAATGATACAGAATCACGTGCATTTTCATGAGGTAACACGTGCTAAACCACATGCAAGATCAATTTAAGATACAGAATTCTAAGAATATATTAAGATTTTTTGTAGAGTTTGTAGGGTGAAAAAGCAAATTAAATTTAAAATAACGTATTGATTAGAACCATATAAGTTGAGTTCCCATAAACTTCAAACCCCCTATTTATAGATAATTTAGTTTGTTAATACAAGTTAATTGAAATTCAAAAAAATTTTAAATTTTAAATTCCAAAAATACTATTTACAGTTTATAATTTAATTCATGCTATCTATTAAGTTTTAATTAGTTATATCTTGTTAAATCATACCATGCAATATGACAAGTTTAAACTTTTAACCAAAGAAAAATTTATATTCTAATAACTTGAACCTATAATTAATATGACTTATAATTATAGGTTCAAGTTATTAGAAGAAATAAAGTAAATTATATTTTATATATACATCAATTATTTTACTTTTTAATAATTTTTATTTAAATATAACTCAAATGTCTATTAATATGGAAAATCTGTTTGAAATGATAATTATTTAAGATACGATTGTATATGAAATCTACTATTAAAGCATTTTCTTATTCAGATAGTTGGAAAGTGGTTAAAGCATTTACATTGAGTTTTGATAAAACTATCAAAATAGGACACTTCTATCTATTTTACAAAAATTTAAGAAAATCCTTCTTTTTTTTCTCTCTCTCTCTCTTTTTTATCATAATAATATTAGTAAAACAGTATAACTATCATGAAACAATTTTTATGAAATTTATTAAAATAAAGGAAACATTTTAATACTCTGCATTATTTTACATTTTTTTTTTTTTTTCACAATCTAATATGTATAGTCTTTCATTATTTTTCGTTCCTTGGGACAGTTTTCCTTATAAAAACATATTTTAAGCTAATACATTAATCATGCATAAATGTTTAATTATTAAATATTAAAATATAATATTCCTATAAATTAGAAAAGAAAAACATTCTAAGATTTATAAAAGAAGATATTTAATTAGATTCACGGAGTTTGATTGAATATTTCTATTTCAGAGTGTTGTACAATTTTTCATTTTGAATATTTGTCTTTAATAATACCATATGACTTTTTCTTATACTTCCCGAATTTAAATTGATGTAATTCTTTATTAACAATAAAATACATGAGTAAACACTGAACAAACGGAATTTAAAAGTATTTATTAGGACACTTTTTTTGCTTAATTCGAGACGTTCTTACCACAAATAGTGATAATCATCCAAATGGGGAAACAAAATTTAAGAGATATTTCGTGAAATGTTAAATTTATGAATTCAAAACCTATGTTAAAATTCAGAGTTTTAAGAAAATTATCAGTTTCATATGTGTATATTTTTAAAGCGTTACGATGTTGTTTAGAATATTACTTTTTAATGACTGCATTTAATTTAATTAATCATGAAGAGATGTATTTTATATCTTACCATGGCAATCGTATTTTAGGAAAATTAACAGATTTTTTCTTTAATCGCGTAAGCTTTTTCAAAATTATTTTATTAGGTAAGGGGTCTCAATACCCTGCCAACAACTTTTTTTTATTAGATATTTATAAAAAAAAAAAAAAAATTTCACAAAATTTTTTCACCCCAAAAAAAAAAAATTCCAGGGGGGGGGGATTCATTTTCACACAAACGTTATCTTAAATTTTAGTTTCTTAAAAAATATTTTTTAATTCTGCAAAAAATTAAAATTTTAAATAACTTTTTTTTTGAAAATGAAACTCTTTTTTCTAAAATTCATGTTTTTTGTGTCTCAAACATTGTGAAAATAAACTTTTCCTTTTCAATATTCCTGCTATTCCCCACATTTTATTATTTTAACGTGTTTTTTCTCAATTTCTTTGAAATGCTTCTCAAATTTTTATGTATGGATTGTTTCTATTAAAGTTATTTATAATCTCAAAATTTTTTCTGTCAGACGTTATGAATAGCAATAAAAAAGCAGTTTTTCTTCCAATTTTGTGGATTATTTAAAAAAAAGTATTATTTATCTAAATCTTTATTCCATGCATTGAATTATCAAAAATACTATACAAAATAACGAGAACAAAATAACGAAACTTTATATTAATTACAAAAAAAGCATTAACATTTTAATTACATGACCGTCGTGAAAAATAAAAAAAACTGAAAAAAACAACAACATCTAAATTTTGAAAGCCAATGAAATTGTTTGAAACTCTGTTATAAAAATCTCAAATAACCTGTTAAATAATGAAGCTAGAACTGTGAAATTTTGTAGTTAAATTTAAAAGTTCATATAATATAATTAAAATAAGATAATAAATTTTTTTTCGATATTATGGTCATTTTCGGGTATAGCTCAGACCAATGCTCTGCTCTCTATTAGCAGCCTTATAATTAACTTTTTTTTTTTTTTTTTTTTTCTTTTTTTTTAATATTTAAAAAACTTACAACTGATCCTAAAAAATCGATGCGAAAAAGTCTGATTGTAATTTTTTTTCTTCTCTTTAATTCCATTTTATTAATACGTATTATTACAATTAATTGAAAACATTAGAGTGCACTTAAATAAAAACTCTTTAGAGACATATAAATAAAGTACATTAAAAGTTACATTATGTTCGGAAATTTAGGACAAAGAATGAAAGCTAGATTTGAAAAATTAATTTTCAATGTGATCCTTTCTAAAACTTGGTTCTTTTTTTCACTTATTTTGTATTACTTTTGTTATTATTAAGACACCTAACTGCATGAAAATTCTTTCCTGATTGGAAAATAAAACCAAAAAAAAAAAAAACTTTTTTCCAAAGTCTCAAATCAATTCCATATGTAGGAATTTTAAATTCTTAAATTTAATTAAGTATTTATTTTGAAATGAAAAAGACAAAATCTGCATTCCGATCAAATGAAGTAATAATTTACTCATTTTTAAATACACATTAAGTAAACGTAACTCTTAAATTGATGTCATCTGATATATTCTTATTAATAATTTATTTTTATGGTAAAGAAAACTCTATAACTTTTCTTCTCGTGCATATTTTTATCATTAAAAAACAAATGTTTAGAGTGAATATTTTAGGGGACTACTGTCGTGAAAGCAAGTTTTCAGAGAAACAGAACATGATAGTTTATAATGAAGGTTTAACAACTCAAAGAAAGTTGCTCAAGGAAAATCAAAATGTAATGACACTTTTGTATCTTTAATCTCTATGTTTATCATGTACAAGAATTTAATTTTGAATTTTATTTATTAACTTTACACTACAGTTTCACAATTCATTATTGGTGTCGAACCTCATAATTTTGCACCTTGGTCATACCCGGGAGGACGGCATCATATATATATATATATATATATATAGGGGTGCATATTTGTGTGGGATGATTTATCTCAAATCTCTAACTAATTTCGCATTTTATCTTATATTTTAGCTATCATAGTAATACTTACATCGTTATTTTTGAATCCCATTCCTCTTAATATTTTTAGTTTATGTGATCACGTAGTTTTCAAAAATGCTTAGATAAGCATTTCTCACGTTTTGAACAAATAGGGATTTTCCCTACCTCCAGTAAATCTTCAATAAAAGTACCTAAATATCCATGCATCTTAACTTCCCGGCAGAAGCAAACAGGGGAAATTTTCTGTCACTTCTCAGGTAATTTTCAGGTTTAGTGCATGCGTGTTGCGTTCGCCGCTAATCCCCAGTATATCCATCCCTCTCGAGTCAAGATAAAATAAATTCGTTATCCCTCGATTAAAAAGTTTCCTTATTGCGCCACTACTTAAGCACACAAATTGCTTGCAATTCATTATTTCCAAAGTGCCAAAAAAGTATATATATATATATATATATATATATATATATATATATATATATATATATATATATATATATATATATATATATATATATATATATGTATGTATGTATGTATATATGTATGTATATATATATTTTGTATTTAATTTCTATTTGTCTGAGGTTACGTAATGATCTTCTTTCAGAGAAAATTTAGAAAGGGTAATTGCTTACATGTAATATTTGATGATATTTTGAATAAGTGTTCTTAACAATTTATTTAAAAAAAAAAAGATATTTTGATATGCTTTTTAGAAATTGCATCAACGTCATCAAATTGGTTGGATTAAAATTGTTTACCTTTTATTTATTCCGAATAAATTAATAAAACTTAAAGTGAGAATTAGATAATTTAAAACAGTTTTTTCTTTCATTCTATGTATCTTATATACTTGCGTATTCAACACTATTTTCCCTCAAAACTTATTTAATATCCTCAAAAGAAATTTAAATTAATTAGTTGATCACAAACATTGAACAAAACACAAGTATAATGAAGAACATTATTAGTCAACATAAGAAAATAAAATAAGCAGTTACATCTCTGAGAAATTATATTGCAATTACAGATGAAACTTGTTGTTCTGAAAACAATAAATTAAATTTAGATACAGAAGTAAAAAAAAAAAAAAAAAGGTGGTGGTGTGTGTTTTGTTTTTTTTTTTTTTTTTTTGCATTTTATCAATATTTATTTTCACTCTTATTTTTTGCAATTACTATTTTATTTCTCCGTTTCAATTTTTAAAGGTGTTTAAATGCTTAATAATGTTCTGTAAATATGTGCGTAATTAACTTTCTACTAAAAGAGCATCGTAACTACAGTTAAATATCTGAATCGATAAATATTATTTTTAATATATACCTGAGAGAAATTATATCAAATTTTAATATATCAATCGTTATTAAAACATTAAAACGAGTGATAATATAGCGGTTAAAGAGTGGAACATAAAGTAAAGTAAATGAGGGGAATATAGTTGTAGTTATACAATAATAATCTAAAATTTTTTTGAAAGAAAAAGGCTTTGTGCAAAGTTTTGCAAAGAACAGATTCAGCCACCCAATGTGCACTTTTTTAAAATAATTATTATTTAATTACTCAATTAAATATAAGAATTAAAGTAAGCTACGAAATATCGAGAAATGGACAATAGTAATCTTTTCCGATATAAAATTAAAGGAAATTATAAATTATTACATTGAATATATTTAAGCTAAATGTAATTAAAATTAAAGCAAACGATAAATTATTAAATTGAACATATTTAGCTGAATGTAATTAAAAATGAAGCAAACCATAAAAAATTGAAAAGTGACTGGTACGCCAAAACACCCCACCTAAAACAAAAGCCCCTTAGATGGCTATTATATATAACTTTTCAACTCTCTCAACATAACAGGGGGGAAATGCATACTCCTCATTGAAAATTGCTATATTTACAATTCTATCTCTCTGAACTGTTGGATGCAACTATTAGGTTCTGGTGTGTATTCAACCTACTAATAGCGGTTTTGCATGCACCAAGTGCACTGCTCTTTCAATGTCAAAGTCTGCACACACACATACTAGTACGTGACGGATAAAATACAGAGAGGAGAAAACTTATGCAATTTCAAATGCGACAGAACCTTAAAAATAACCTCTGTTTACACACCCGCTCTTACTGATTTCTATTCCAACTGAAATAGAAGTAAATTATTCGTAAATTCGCCGGATTGAATGCATTTGGGTGATGAGAGACCGCACTAAACGATTGCATTTTCTATTTCCGGGCAAAAGGAAAACAACATGTTGACGTCACTGTGACGTCGATTATCGTTGCGTAGCGGATCTGTTCTAGGAGGAAAATCGCGCATGCAAATCGAGATAGATGGGGAAATATGATGGTCAAGTTCAAAGACATTTTTCCCCCTTTGTAATGTCATGGAAAACTTCGATCAATGATCAATAGATTTGCAAAACAGGGCTACAATTATTTTTAAACATATGCTTCGAAAAAATGTATTCATATGACTTCATAGTCAGATCTGAACTATTTTTGTATATTGTACTTCAAAAATTTTCTAATATTGGTAATAAAAACGAATTAAAATGGTATATGTCAAGGTTATTCAAAGGAAGTTTTTGCATCAAAATATTTTCAAATGACCTGAGAATTTTTCCAAAATTTCTTTAAACATTTATTTTTCGAATTAATACTATTATATAATAATTATTTACTTATTACCCTTACCATACAACTTATTCTTCAATTATTTGCCGTCAAACAGTGTTAAATGTAACCTTTAACAGTGCCAAAAGGTGTTAACTGTAAACTATTACTCATAAGTAACGTAATCCCACCCAATAATAAGGAATATATTCCTTTTTATTAAATACGAATAAAAAACATAAGAATATTGTTATGTTTTCCATTTCAGACAATTTCTTTCTATTATCCAAAAACTATACGTATTACACAATAATCTTAAATGCTTAATATTTACGTGTTAATACGTAAATGTTTAATATTTAGATTATGAAAGCCGTTTGGAGAGAGAAAGCAAATAGAAACAATTTTTATTTCTAATTTCTTAACTTTTGAAGCACAGCTTTTCTTAATAACTAGTTAATGTTTCCTCTTTCTCTCTCTCAAAAGAATTATAAAAAAGAATATTTCAAAACTCTGCTATGATAAAATGTCTTTCTCTTTTTATTTCGTCTGCCTAAATGCTTATTGAAAAGCTTTTAAATTAGGTTTCAATTCTGCACTCAATAGAGTCTCTGCAAAAGTTTTATCTATCAATTCACAATAAAAGCTAAAAAAACATGTAAAAGCGGTGGTAAAAAATTTATCAATCCGAAAAAATTCCGAATCCCTCGTAACATACTCAAATTAACCGTACAGGTTGATTATTTTGAACGAAATATATTTTGTAAAAAAAAAAAAAAAAAGATAAATATTAGGATATTTTCAACATCAAAAACAAAGATAGAAAGCAATAAAATCAAACCAAATCGAAAATTCGGCATTAGTAAATTAATTTTTAAATAATTGTTTTTTTTTTTTTTGCCAGTATAAAAATACAAAGTTGGGAAATAAAAATGGTCTAGATTACGATAACATATCGACTTAAATTACGAAAAATTAAAATTATTTTTTGAAACGTTTCAGCATTTGATGTTTTCTTTTTCTTTCTCTTTCTTTTTTTTTAAACATTAAAATAAAATTCATTTTCTTACATTTAAATGTATATTGAATTTCGTACATTCTCATATTATTGTTCTTGCAGAGCTTTCTAAAATAATCATATTATGAATTACATCAAAGATTTCGTAACTGAAGTTTAATAGAAAGGATTAAATTTGTAATTTTCACTTACTTCTTTTTCCAGCAAAACTGCCGCTTGATATGATTAATAATTCAGTATCATGAAGAGAGAAGTTAGATGTGGGATATACAGGAAAAATCTTCACCTACTTCACTTTCCGGCACCTAATATTTATTTCGAACAGTTGATTCAGTAGAAATCTATTGTCTTCCGTCACACCAGTTCTTTTACAGTAAACTAGTTCTAACCACTTTTCCTTCAAACTTCTTTGCATTTCGTAATCAAAACTAAGGCTGATTCTCTTCAATAGTAAGTTTTCAGAATGATTGAATCACAATAAACAAGTTTTAACAAATTATCTTGTATTTTTCCTCTAAATTGAGCATACAAATACTTATTGTGAACTCATATGAATCTGAATGGTGCTGAAACTTTAATAAACATTACAAAGTAAATTTTTTTAGATTTCAGGGAATGTAATTCAAACCTACTTTTCTCGTGTTAGAAAGCTATTTTAATGTAGCCTAAATTTCCACATGGGCTTAAATGGATTTAATGTAACAGGTGTAGTTATTATCTTCATTGTTTGTTTCGAATTTCATATGATAGAGTTTCCAGTTTTTTATAATAAAAGCAGAAAAATTTAAAGTTGTCAAATCGCTTCGTTTCAAAATCTTCTTTAGCATCTTCACCTGCTCGAGCCAAGTTCTTATTTATCTCATTTTCACGAGTTTACCTCAGCACAGTTTGGTTAGAATTGCCAAAAGTCCTTAAAAGTAGAATTTTCTTTTATTTTTAGCAAGTTTAAAACATGCGATATGCACATTACTTAACAAACAATCTATTTATACTTCAAGGTAAAAAAAAGGACTCGAATTTCTGATGCTCTTATCCAAAGTACACAACCGCCTTCACTATTGTTTACTTTCTTCATCTTGAAATTTCAACACACCCTTTTCTTTTTTCTTCGGTATACTTTTTTATATTTTAAGAAGCCCGTAAAGGATGAAAAATCCTTTTATATTTATTCTATTTTGACTATTACTTCAGCCATAAATTAACATAATATAAATTAAATTGTTTCGTTTATTTATATCATAAAAAATGCAAAAGTTTTAATGGGTTTTAATTTTAATTAATTGCACCATAGATTTATATTAAGATGTGCTCAAAGTTGAATAATTCTCTACACAAGGGCGGTGTGAAATGTATTCGTGTTCGAAATGGGGTAATTACAGTTCTATTGATAGTTTGTCCTTTTTCTTTGATGTTCATGAATATGACGTCCCTAGCATCCTAAAAAACTCGTCGCAGTAACTATTCTAACTCCTGTCGCTTCAACTCCTGTTGAGCAGATTCAACGGTAGCAACGTATTGTTTGGACTATTGTTTGTTTTCCGGTGCTTAATGACGAATCCAGGTCTCATCAACCGTAATAACTCTACGCAATGGTCGCGATAGCCTAGTGGTCTTAGTCGCGAACTCGCGGCCGGTGGTTTTCGACGAGTCGTGGGTTCGAGTCTTGATGCCATTAAAGACCCACCATATAACCGGAGCTGATGCACGTTAAATCTGTCGAGGCTCTAACTCCTCCTGTTCGCGAGGTGTAGAAATTGCCAGCTCAGGCGTCGTCCTCATCACTTGACCGAGATTCAAAATTACGAGGCCCATCGCCGATAGGCCTAGTGTTTCTTATAGTGTGACTTTTATTAAACCAAATCTAACGACAACTCTACTCAAAATGACGAGAACTTGACAAGACAGCAATGAAAGTAACTTACGAATCAGGATCAAATTAGTCTTGGGACTGTACAACAAATATCAATCCACAATGATAACATTAACTTGCTTCAGCAATTACACGTCGTCATTCAAAAAATACTGGAATTTTTTTGAACCACCTTCGTAAGTATCAGCAGTCTCAATTAGCTATTCAATGCTTCTTTGAATATTTCATACAAATGTAATAAAGAATAAATGGGAGAAGAAAATTTTATTTTGTATACATTGATTTAAAAAAATTGGTAACAGATATAAAATTTGTTTGGATTTTATTTGATTAAATTTTACTTATGGGATTCCATCTCTTTGAAAAGACTCTTTAAAAATATTCATGTTAGAAATAAAATCAAATTAGCTTTGAAATCGGTTATTAAATTTTTGGATGTGTATTTTATTGTATTCATATACTTTCAACCGCTTGCGTGCGTGTGTGAATTTAAACCTGTCGAATTCGAAATTTAAAACAAGTTTTTCTCTACCTCTCCTCTGAAAGATGTATTAGAATCATCAAAATCTACTTAAAATGTTTTAATATACTTAGAGCATTATCTTTAAAATCTTTTTTTAATTTGAATTTAAAATCAGTAGGAACACGTTTATGTATTTTTTATTTATATATTTTGTCCATTTATGAGTGAGGATACACATCTTTTTCAAAAATAAATAAATTTGATAGCAATATATTGTGTATTCATTCTTGTACATGCCATAGGTTTGTGTATTCTTGTCATTTCATATTTAATATAAATTCTCGTTGTATATATTCCATTTAAGAAGTATTAATGACGGTATGTGTTCCTTCCAAAACAAAAGGACAATATACACAGTTAGGCAAATATTTAATATTGCGTAATAGATTTAGATCCGCATATTAAAGAATCTCTTTTGAATCGCACATAATTATTAGCCAAATAAGATAAATATTATTACAACATAGGTAAACATTGAATATGTTTTCATTTGTTAATAACAGTCCATCTGATAAAAAAATATTTCAGGCATTTAAATAATTTTTAAAATTCTTGTCTGTATTGATAATCTTAAAAGAGTTCGAAAAATATTTTCGGTTTTAAAATATAAATATATACATGACGGTCTTCGTGATTTTCAAATATAAAACCCCAAGGATACTTATTAAGCGATTTCCAATTACAGCTGTAAATGTTCTAAGAAATCAGACCCTTGCTAAACTACGTAAAAATCTCCTTTATTCACGAGAAAAGTAATTTTCTTTTGTTACAATTTCTTTTGTATTTTTTTGCTCCGGAACTAGCCCTTGTATTTCATGGGAATTCCCCCACCTTGAAGCACTGGTTTAGACGTTTGCTCTTGAATCTGGTTTTTTCCCTCATTTTCAAACTCGTCCGTTGATGCTTCGTGACGTAGCGTGTTTGCAGCAGGTCACGTGGTTTACTTCTTCCACGCGACCACTTTTATTTTTTAAGTGTCTGCCAACTTAATAGATGTTGACCTTGACCGAGCAATTTAAAATCTAGCCTTTTTTTCCCCTTCAAACTCGTAGCTAGGCTTTTCTACCACAACTAAGGTACGTGCAGCGAAAGTAAATGTATCATTACAGTGCATGTTAAGTAGTAATGAATAGTATCATTCTTGTGTTTTTTGTTTGTTTTATTGCTATTTTGCATGCACAGGACGTCTGGATCACGCCCATGAGAAGAATATATGTTGAGCGTAATAGAATTGCTTTCTGAATTAGGATTTATATGCACGAAAACATTCAAATAACTATGCACTAAAAACTTTCTCTAGATGTCTCATTTTTTATATAAATTTAACTGTTATTTAAATTTTTTAGTTAATATTGAAAGTTTTATTGATTATACTAGCCGTTAAATGTTGCAAATTTCACATATCTCTCACAAGCATATTTTTTGCAATACTAATTATGCTTATCAAGAAGCGCAACCAATAAATCTCTTGAAAGAGCGAATTTCAAACATGAAATTTGTTGTTCAATATAAAATAATCACATTACAGTTTAAAGATAAAAATATATGCTCAATTGTTAATTCATATGAACAAATCAATTGTGCATATTAATAAATTAAATTTCAATGCATAAATAATATCTATTTTGCTTCAATAAAGCTCCATGAATGTAGTGTGGTAAAGTTATGTTTTTATACATTACGTTTCTGATAAAACTTTGGATTACTTATTTGGAGCCCATGAGCCTCACGGCTGTTAATCTCCATATCTTGTAGTCTTTTAGAGCTGAACTTCGGCCTCATTTACTCAGAACTGCGATTTTATTCTTGTTATTTCTAAAAAAATAGTGGTTAGCAGAAAAAGATAATTAATTTTGTGAATTTAAAAGGGCAGAGAGAGTTACAAGTTTTTTAAGATTGTATCCCTCCAATGTTGTTATTATTTCAGGACAAAATAATGAACAGCCGGGATGGAAAGTAGCGCTAAGTTACGGTGTTACAAGATTGAATTTATTAGTCAGAAAATCTAAGACTTTTAGCAAGAACAGAGAACTTTCTAGCTAAAAACCAGATAAGCATTCAGCCACCAGTGAGGTTCGAACTCACGACCCCTGGTTTACGAGACCAGTGCTCTAACCACTGAGCTACGGTGGCGACTTCCTCCCAATACAGGGTGATTAAATATATTTAATTTGTAACTATAATTTCAGATATTAAAATTATAGGTCTACAATAAATTAGTGTACAAAGATTGTAAAATGGATTTTGAAACATATTAGGGAAAGAAAACACTTGTAATATTCAAAATCAATAATTCATTTTTATGTAATTCTCTGTTTATGGCATCAGGAATTTGTGTTATAAAAGATTCTTTTCTCAAGATTCTTTTTTCACAAAGAGAATTTTCATGGCAGTTAATACCAATTTGTTCTTTATTAATAAAATCTTTTCTTCTGAAACTGTCTTGCATGTATGTGAAGTCTACGCACCCTCTTAGCTATTCTTATTATCTAACGACTAAATAATAGATTTTTTTAAGAAATGTATACAGATTTCAATCATTTTCATTTACATGTACCTTATTTCTTTCTTGTCCATTTATTTATTTATTGTTATGAGCTTTTAATTACATGAAACAAATAATAAATACCTGCTTTGGGAAGTATGGAATAATTTTATTAAAATAGGCAAGTATTAACTGTGCTATCATATTAACACAATGAATATGTGTAATTTATGCATGATTTGGTATGTTTTAATCATTTTTTTCTTCGAACATGTGAAAATAAACTTTTTATATATGATCATATAAATTAATTATGGTGCTGTCAAAATATTATATCGCGCAATCTTTATTTTATGTATAGCTAAATAAACAACAACCAAAAATAAAATACCAACAGTTTTCATCCTTCCAAAAATGCACAATAAACCCTGAATCTAGATATAAAGCGCAATGTGTCAGACGTTATTAACGCATGCAATGTATTTTTTAGACTAATTGCTATCATTCTTAATAGAATGCTTTCACACCAATCAGAACTGAATTATTATGTCCAAAACGAAAACTGTTCAATCTGATTGATTTAGTTATTAAGGTCGCACAAAGAAGCAACTCAAGAGTTACTGGTGACGGACTTCACAATTTTGTACTTCGGTCAAAGTGGTGAGGACGACATCTCAGCTGGCACCTTACTCTCCAAACTTCCACACTGCGCCATCGTAAGGAATTGGAGCCCATGCAAATTTAACATGCATTAGCACCGCTACACGGTGGGTCTTTAGGGGCATCAGGACTGGAACACATGCTTTGACGGAAACAACGACATCTGCACACTCGCGACCAGGACCATTCGACTACCGTGCCAGCTGTTTTTTCTCATTATCATTATTGCATTTTAGCAATTCGTATTAGTTCATTGATAATACTGAAAAAGAGAGAAATTGAGCAAAAATTGTATTTAAAAAATATGTTATGATAATATCATAATTCTAAATATAAACCTCTGTTGAAACATGAGCGCTTATTCGATATTCACTCCAAAATTTCGTTATGGTTTTAGACCTACACATTTCGCCAAACGCTCTATTTGCCTCAAAACTTTTCAATCAACTTCTTTCCCTTTCATTAATATGTTCTGAATAGAAACACACACACAACATACTCTCTCATTTCAATGTGTTTTTTTTACTTCGCTAGCGTTGCAATCGTAACAAATCAACCGGAAACAAACCGATTGATTTCTCTTCAACAAACATCGCATACAAACATTCGTACAAACGCCATAAAACGTAAATCATAACAATCTCGGGAAATGACAGGAAACGATTATGTCTTCCCCCCCCCCCCCCCCCCTCCCATATCACCGCAGCAGTACAGTTATGTCAGAAAAGTCAACAAAGAATCTCCCGAAACGTCACACATCACCGTGACGTCACTCTAACGTTACGATTTGTAGGCGTCACAGTTGAAGAAATATAAAAATTACACGTGAATCGACGTCACTGCCAATCAGATGTCGATTAAGTATACCTTGTGATCGGAAGTAAGGGGAGGAGCTAATCTTACGAGAAAATGCAATGTCCATTGAGTAAAAATTAAAGGGAAAACCATTTGAGTGGAACTAGAAGTGGAGGATGGGTTGTGAATTTTTTACGCGGGTTTACCACGCGCGGGCGTATAAAGAACAAGTTTGACTGAGTTTCTATTTCACTGACAGTGGAGTAAAAGTTAGAATAACACGTGTTTGGAATTGTGCTTTGGTTGGATTAGTTTGTTGCGTAAACTCTGTGACTGATGATCAAACCACCTGTGGATCTTGTTCTAATCAGTGGATTCTTAAGGATTTCTGCACATGAGAAAAGTGATTACTTACAATTTTAATATTGGATTACTGTTTGTAAATGAACTTTAGTGACTCAGATCGTAACTTCGTGAATTTGCGTATTGAATATTTATTATCATTTCATTCTCAAGAAAGCTAAAAGGTAAATTTACAAATTTAATGCTCTAATATAAAACTACTATATTGATTAATCTTTTATTAAATATTATTAAATGCTAATGTCAGTTTATACTAATAGAAGTCTATAATTTTCATAAAAAAATTTTTAAAAAAATCTCTTTTTGCGTTACTTAAAATAAATCTTATTACGTAACAATAATAAACGTTATTAATTATTGTTTTTATGTAACAACATTAAACATGTTTTTATTTTAAAAAGTTTTAAATTTTATATTCTTTTTAAATACTTATATTTACTTTAAAATAAAAACGTTATTAATTACCCATGCAGTGCATTTATTAGAAATTATTTAATATTAAAACATGATTTTGCATAACTAATCGTTCTTTTATTGAAAATTCTAAATTTAATATTTAACTATATTCTTATTTCCAAGTTGCAATTGGTGATTAAAAATTTTCAAATAAACAATTTTTGTGGATAATTTTAAAGTTGTAATTTTTATTGCTTCAATTTGATTGTATACTATTAACTTTGTTATTAAAATATTTTGAATTTCAGGCAATAATTTCATTGTTGCTTTCGAACTTAATTTAAAGCTGTTCAGTAGATTTTTTTTCTTTTTTAATAATTGACCATAATTTGGAATTTAGATAATTATGGAATGATTTTTTTTTTTTGGAATTGCATAATAAACGAGTTAATTATGCCCAATAATTAAACTGAATGTTCGTCCCAATTCAATGCGCAATTTTCACGTGTTACTGAAAAACTGAACGTGAAAAATTTTCTCCGTATAGCTTTTCATGAATGAACTTTAGAAGTGTGTGCTCATATCTTATTCTTTGATGTATACTACAAAGGCATTGACAGTATTGGAAAATCAATACATATCCAACGTAATGTTCTGGATGGAAGGTGATCATCATCACAAGAAAAAAACTCCGAGTGAAACTTGGTTACCGACCTCACTGGATATACATGTCTCAGGTACGGTGTGCTATTAATTATAATAACGCATATTGTTGCCTTTGTTTACATTCGAGTAAGATAAGAAATTGCAGATAGCAATACAAATATTCAATCAAAAAAAAAATTCTATAAAATAATTTTTTTTCTTTCAATTTGAACAAATAACTTTAATCGTAAATTTAAAGAGTTTATATTTTCGGAAGACCATTATTTTTCTATGTAATCATAATATTTTTGGCTATGTAATCATAAGGTAAATAATAGGCAATCAAAGTGATCTAAAAAATTGGATTCCATTTATTTTATAACCAATTATAACGTATTAGAATATTTGTTGATTAAATACATTTAATGTACAATAATGTTCATTTTTAATTGATGCTCAATCATTGTGCATGAAAAATTTTCAAAAAGGAAATACTTGAAAGGCATCATTTCCTTAGTGCCACCGAAATATTAATGTAATAATTCATATAATTGCAATGATGCAATCTGTCAAAATAATGCAATATTTAATTAAATACCATTCAAAATTTAATCTCTTTTGATTTTTTAACGGTTACCATTGCTGTTTAATTTTTCATATTTATAAACATGAATTTATTAAATTAAATTACAACTACAAAAATATATTTTTCCTTGTGAGCTCTGTTTATCAGTTTAAAAAAGAGCCATTTTATTACAATTTTGTTCGTGTTTTTTACTTCCTTTTAATACTTTCCTCCTAGCGTAATGAATGACAGAAGAAAATAATTTTAAATTATCAATTCTATTAATCACTAATTCTATTTTACCTGACAAGCCGGGAAAACTGTATTTTTTTTTCTTTATTTTGCGGATAATCGTCTAACACGAGGCAGTCTAGTAATATATCTCGATTATTCTCTATCACTTTTAACTAAATTTATTAAATGATTTAAATTTATTTTTAATTTAGTTCAGTATTGATTTGAAAGAAAAATTCTGCGATATAGTGAAAGGATTATATATATATATATATATATATATATATATATATATATATATATTCCATTTATTCTTTATTAATATCAATAAATTTGTGTTTGCGAATGACTATTTTCAAAGCATGTTTTTATATGAATTTTATTGGTATGTTTTACATTATATGAGTGTACAAATATTTGATGTTAATTTTTCGATAATAATTGCTTTGATGTTTTTTATTCAAAATAATATTGAATTTTTTTACATTCAGTTACCGAATTTAGATATTTTCCTCCTTGTATACTTTGTTCTTATTTCTGAATGCAAAGTTTCTCTAAATTTGTTTGCTTACTGAAATGAGCAATATTTTGTTTGTCATTTGGAATGAAATAATGTAAGTAATGCAAAAAAATTACTTGAATTAGGGTAGGGATTTTTTTTAAAAAAAATCTATTGAATTAGGGTAGGGATTTTTTTTTGAAAAAATCTATTGAATTAGGTAAAACATAAAATAGGCTTATTCTAATATAGCAATTTTATTATTTGAATTTTTTCTGTGTTGTTATTTGTTTTCCAATTCGAATGTATTTTAAATAATTTTCCACAAATGTTATCTTACCATTCAATTATTTAATTTAAACTCTTATCCTCATGTGAAGTCTAAGAAAATCATATCCTTGACCTTATTATTTCGTTCTTATTTTTGTTCTGATATTTCTACATTTCTTGAAATGAAAAGCAGTATTTTTCATAAGATTTCAGAAATTTTATCCGCTTGCTGTGTAAAAGGATTGAAAATTTTTGTTTTATCATGTATTTTCTATAATAGGGATTATACTATTTTTTGTGAAATAATTTAATATTTATAAACTTCTCAACATTATCTGTTAAAAATTATTTATTTTGTGATACTTTTTTTATATTTATATTTGCGTTTATTATGGGACTTGAGGGGGAAAAAATGGATGATTTCTGAATGCATACAGAATTTTAAATTTATAAAGGGAATAAATTAATTATCTAAAATAATTATAATTTTTATCACAAAAATATTTAAATTTATTCAATTTATGTGCAAAATTTTCTAGAAGGTAAGATTTTTGTGATAGTTATTCCTTTCTTGTAATTCACATCCATGAACTCAGATTCAGTTTTATAAAAACTAATTAAATTCTATTAGTAAATTACTTTTTTTTTTGTAAAATAAGAAATTTATAATTATCGCTTTTTTTCATTTCCCCGTATCATTATTTACATTGATATTGTATATAAACACACAAAACGTATCTTTTTTCCCCCTTAAATAACATACAGGTAGTAAAAAATAATAAAACTATATAGACACGCGGGTTCAAATTCGAGATAAGCAATATTTTGAAGATCTTTCTTTCACAAATATTAATACACAAAATAAAATTCCCTAACAATTAAAAAAGACAGATCAATGTATTCATGTAATTAAGCTGCGTAAGTGCTATAAAAATAAAAATAATTACATTTTTGTTTTAAAACTTCTTCGCAATCGGGAACATAAATATGAAAATAATTTGATGTCAAATGTTTCAACAATGTTTTTACAGAAACTTATTTGGCTTAAAGGTAACTGAAAGTTTAAAATGCTACACAAGTTTTTATTTTATTTTGCTGTTAAGAAATAGAGGGCCCTTTGCTGAGTCCATAGATATATTATTTATAAGAATTTCATTCATCGAAAGCTTAAAGATTGAATTTTAAAATTATAAACAAACGCACCGCGCCAAAGAGAAAATTATCTGTCCTTGCACTTTTCTTAAGCTTCTATTTTTCAAATATCTTTTTTTTTGTGTGTGTGTGTGCTTTTTCTTATTTTTCATCTTCAAGGCATTTTAAAATTCTGATACACTATTCTTAAAATCTACTTTGTACATACTTCTCAGATTGGCCATGTTATAAAATGAGGCTATTGCTTATACTATGAACATACTACTTCTTTTACTAATAAACCCATACAAATTTTTCGTATGCAACAAAATGTGTCTAAAAAAATAGGAAATTTGAATCATAAAATTTTAAGTTTAATTAAATTTAATTTTTGAAAATATATTTACGTTCATTCTTAGAATGTAATATTAAAAGTAATTCAAATTTTTAAAGAGATTTAAAAAGAGGTAAAGTGATAAATGGATTTTTAAGAGATTTTAAAGAGTAGATTTCATGCAATATGTATCCAAAAGTAAGTACATGACTTGCAAATATAAATACAGTTAATGACTACTTATTGCTCATACGCAATTATTTATCTACATGAATAAGATTTTTTGCTCAGACAGAAGCTTAAATATACAGATATCCCATCTTAAAATATAACTTCCATTGCTTTTGATTTTAAAACATGAAGATCATTTTAACTTGTTAAAAAAATAAGTACATTTTTCCTTGTCAAATGCATCTCACTTTCTTAATACTTCAAAAATGATAACTTAGATTACAATAATGGTTATATCAGCAAAACTACTACTCCGCATTATTCTAGGTAATTTTAAAATATCTTATGCAATAAAAAATATTTTAAATACCAATGATTACAATATTTTTATATCAATAAAATTACATCTCTCCAATAGTTTAAGAAATTAAAAAAATAATGCAATAAAGATGATTCTAAATAAACTTCTTTTGTGCAACTCCATTGTTTTGATGAGATAAAAAAAGCATCATTAAGTTTCCATTTTTCAGATCTGGTGCAATCAAATCTCCCTCAGTGCATGGATGTGGGTGCTTTGAGGAGCAAAACAGCAATCAATCAATTCCGATCGATATTAAGGCGTCTGTTCAGTTGACCCATATCGGCTAGCGGGACTCTCCTTTTTTAACTCTTCCTTTACGGAAACAATCGATAGGTTTAGAGAAACACAGACGAGATTGACGGTCACGTCGTTTCGTATTTATTTCCATACTCCTGTTGAGTCTATTACTTTTCTTTAGCTAATCGATATCTCGTAGGTAAAGTAATGATTGTTAAACTGTTTCGCTCACACGTTGGATATATATTTATTTTTGTAAAAATAAAATTATTCTTTTCGTGTAAAAATTATTTACATGCATTATTTTAAATTTTATGCAATTTTATCCAGAATCGTTTGAAAAGTAATATTCGATAAGGCTTTCAATGATTTGTTATTCAAAGTGTTGGTTTTCTTTTTATTGTACAAGTAAATGATAAAATATCTTCTTTTTAAAGTAATTGAATGTTTTATATGCTTTAACCAAGTGTTTCCTCTTTTTTCTTGTACAAATATTCTCCTAAGATTTCTTTCCTATTCGGCTAAATATCATTAACCCAATCATATTTTCCCAAAAATAATTTTCACCGTCTGTTTTTTTATAAAGTCTTTTTAAAATGTAATTATAAATGTATAACGCATAATTAATGATATTATTATATGTTGTAATGAATTTAATGCAGTCAGATATATATATATATATATATATATATATATATAGGGGAATAATATAAACTTCAAAGCACATAAATCTTTGAAGGGTTTTTATAGCTATTTACTGTTGTATCGCATAACTTAGATATTGCATGAACACTTAACGCAGCGTTTAGGTGACACTTGTTGTATAATGCCTTTTAAAAGTTCGAAATTTCTTACGAGCATAAAGATGCACTGTTTGACTTTTTCTTTCATGTCTATAAATTTGTCGACACTTCTGTGATTTTAAAATGTTTATTAAATATGTATTTAAAACATAATTTACTCCATATGTTTATTTTTTTCCTTCAAATGAGCTACCAAATAGTACTTGGAGCAATAGGAGCTTAAGTTAGCTCAAGTGTTAACTAAGGCTTCTTTCCGAGGCCACTATGTGTTATCTTAGCATTCAGAACAAATTTTATTGCAATGAACTTCCATTTTCTTTGTTAAATTTCTTTCTCCATTCCTTTACACAATCAAATCCAAGAAATATTTTCAGTTTAGTTTATATTTAAGATTTCTTTATGCGTTATTGCAATTTCCTATTGCATCTTCACGTTCGTAAAATCTGCATAGTCGCTGTTAAAGTTTAATTTTTTTTTGTATGAAACAAGGCAACGTTCCAAAAATACTTAAAATAATATACAGTTGGTTACAGCAAAATAAAAAATAATTTTCATCCAATAAATGTAATATGTATAAATGTCTATGTAATAAAATAATAAATATGCTAATATGCTTCCATGCTAATAAATTAAAACTAATTTACGAGTTGTAAAGATTAATTTTCATGTTGTCGTTTAATAATGTCATCTCATAAGAACAGAAAATTAATCTTCCTTTATGTGAATTAAATATGCTTTTATTATTATTACGTCTTCAATGCTACATTCATTTATAATTTATTAATTTATTAAGGTTCACAACATGTTAATAGCCTTTTTGATGGGTGTATAAATTAATTAAGTGAAAAAATTGTGGAACATGTTCATTGCCACATCTATTGACGTTGACACGTTAAAATAACTTTTTGTTATTCTTAATTAAAATAAAACATGTTTTTTTTTCTTTAGTTTTACAAAAAATGCAATGAATTTCCTGAACTTTAAAAAAATTAAGCTTAATTCTAAATCTATCTATGCGTTTTAATTCATGATTATTTTATTAAAAAATAATGTAAGTAGTTTTACATAAATTTGGATTGATAATTTTTATCGAAATAATTCTGAGCAATGTACATTAGTTTGGAATCATTCCAATTTTAGAGCTCATCTTTGAGAAACTGAATAACAGAATATAGATGCAGGAATATTTGAATTTTATATTATTAAACAAAATTTAATATTTTTGAATGCAAGATAATGTTTCATGTTAGTTTCCCCTTAACCAACTTAGTTATTAAAAAGAATATCTTGCATCATGAAAATGGTATATTATTGCAAAAATAATGGGAAAAAATATCAGAAGAAATGTATTTTTACTTTCCCTCTTTTAATTAACTACAAAAAGAATTACGTTTCCCTTTTCCTCCCGAATAATTCCTTCCACAAAATTCTAGGAATGTAGCTATTTTTAGCACAGAACTTTCTTTTTACTGAATGAATTTCAGTGTTACTTCCTCTTACAGAAAGACGTATAAAATCGATACTCTATTTTCAGGAAAATAATTTTCTTACAAAATAAATTGAAGAGCACATTCATCTAATTTAATGGAAAAGATAAATTGGGAAAAAAGGAGTTAATTATAGAAAATATCTCGCTCTCTCTTGCCTTCCTTACGTCATCAGATTTGAAACCCGTGACGTCATAGGCTGTGCCGTTTTAAAACTCGTAGTTTAATTGGAAAGCTACGTCATAACTACCACTACCTAGAAATAGCACCTTTAGTACCAAAACGTCTATATATAATCGTGAATTTAAACAGCATATGCCTCACATACCTGTGATCGATTTCCCGATGATGACGTCACCAAAATTCTGGGATCATCCTCGGCAACGTGTAGTGAAGAGCTGTAAGATGTAAAAATTTTAGAGATGTCAGTTTGGCATTCGTCATCTCTCATTTGGCTTGAAGAATCTTTGCCAAAAATTAAGGTTGATGCCAATTATTCTAAAAAATTCAAGGAGTTATAGGAATTTCAATAAACTAATCAGGGTTGGAACGGTTTGTAAAGTATGATCTGCAACTAATAGTATGATAGATCGAAGAAAAACACAATAATTAGAATAAAAGTCGTTGTTGTTAACTAATGTTTCGGGATTCTTATCAAATTTGTGATGCTTGAAAAACATTTGCATATATTACATCAATGTAGAAACAAATTATAAATTATTTTCGCTAGTTCGTGATTTGCTGTATTAAAAAAATCAATTTTAAAATAAAGAAAAGTTACGAAGTAGAAATTATGTAAATAATGTGTTAAATAAACTGAAATTGTTGGGAAACATCCTAAAAACTTTTGATCAATATGAAATGTATTGGTTTAAATATATTCTACATTGTAATAAATGTGAATTCTTTTACTTTATGTTGAATATAGTACATAAGAAAGTGAATAAATCATCTAACGATAGTCTTAGTTTTTAACTTACTATATGATCTTAGATAAGAATTTTAAGTATAATATTTTTTTATGTTCTTTAAACCTATTTGTTGGGACATGTCTCGTAATTCCACCAATTTTGTTATGATTAGTCTATGTTCGTTCAAAACGTTTTATTCACTGTTAAATACTAACTTATTTGCTACAACATGTTGTTTTAAAATATTGCTTGGTATTGTTATAATATATATGACCATAAAGAATTGATTTTTTTAAAATATTTTGCACTAACAAGGCATTAATCATAAATAGGATCAATTTAATCTTTTTAATGGTAAAGTAATCTAGCTCTTAAGCTATGAATTACTCACTTTCTTTAAGAGAAATTAATGATATATGAAAGGGAAAAAGGACAATGTTGCTTGATTTGTATAGAAAATTTCGCAATATTCCATATTTAATAGCAATTAAAATGTTTAAGCTTTAACATCAAGCGAAACTTTCTGAAAAGTTTCGAAACCACCCCATGAGAATTTCTGGAGAATCATTACAGTTTTACTACGACTTTACTACGAACCGAAATCATCTTATCGTCGTAATTCTAATGGATCTAAATCATGAATTGGAAAGCAAGCAGCTGTATACTCGAATGGAGCTTTTCTTGGCGCCGTTTTATTACATGCCGTTTTTGAAGCAATTGTAGTAAATTTTGATGAAAGATAGAGTAAACCATAAAATGTTGCTATAGTCGTGCCTTTTTACACACGGATAACAAGAGAACGAGAAACGGAAGAGCAATAACATACAATAATGTTTGTGAACAACCTATTTTTATAAATCAAATAGACTTTACTTCGATAGTTATTTTTGGAGAGACAACCAATATATCATTGGCACTTAAATAATAACACATTAAAGGAACATTACTTCTAAAAGATTTATATAATAAAATCGTTGTACGCTGACATTTTCTTAGTAAACCTATGAAATAAAATCGCTACATTAAAGTGTTGTCATGATAAACATAATAGCTTGTATAAAGAGACTAGTTATGTTATCGTTAGGACGATAAAAATGAGCTTGGTTACGCAGTTATCATTTCTCAGTATAACTACTAAAAGTTTAAGTCATTTTCTTGATTCAGAACAGAACAAATAATTTTCTTTAAAAAACATTTCATACTATGAAAGCGCGCTCATCTTGATGTTTCCGTTTTTAGAATTAGTAATTCTGATAATATTGGAGAAAATATTTGAAGCCTTGTTCTTGTTTATATATTCTATGATAATTATATATGGGGTGAAAAATTCATCAATGAAATCGAGATAAACATTATTATTATCAATGAATAATCTGTTAAATCAATAAATTTTCTGTTAATCTTCAAATTGTATTTAACTTCCACAACTACGAGGGAAATGTGTTTGCCTGACTAATACAACGTGTGTGAAGTGCATTAATAAAATTTGCATTCATCGTTTAAAAGAAGTTTCGTATACAAATTACTGAACAAAAATGATGGTTTTGATTAACATTTTTAATAGTAATCTTTATTTTATTCAACCATAAATTAATGTTCAATAATAAAATTTGGCACAATCTTGAGAGGTTTAAAGAGTAAAATATCCTTAACTTCCATTTAACTCTTTAACAATATTAAGTCTTTTTCTCATTTTTACAGAACTAATTGCCATTACATAACATTCTTTTTGACAAATTTCTAAAATGTAATCACATTATTTTTCTAGTTTCATTTATAAACCACCTTTTTATATTATGTTATGTTTGTTGCTTCAAACTCCTGAAACCACTACGTTGTTTAACATTAATTTATTTTTATAAAACATTAGGTAAACTCTATCATATGTTTTGGAAAAAGCAGATAAGAGATATTTAAGTTAACCAAATAGTAAGTATTCCAATGTTTATTTATTATTTTAAACACATTTCATTGGCTGTTTAAATAATCACAAAACTAATATAGACGTAACTACCTAAAATATTTTACTCGCACTTCTTAAATCATTTTTAGTCCAAAAATATTTTTATTTCCTACAAAGAAATCTTATAACAATACCATAACCGTTATATTGCTTCCTTTTCAAGATATCAACATCAAAATTAGTGCACGCACTTACATTGCGTCATTTTTAGCATTAGAATATTATTCTCTATCTTAATAATTGTATTCAAAAATTATATTAGTTTTGGAAAAAAACACAATTAACATCATAAAAAGCTCAAAATAATTTAGCGTAAATGTTATTAAAATAGCTAATTAATTAACCGAATGACAATATGTTTCTAATCAATTTATTCCGTATTCTTTACCTATCAAAATAATCATTCAGGTTCAAAAGATTATTTTGAACATGTATTTTTAAACACGTGAAAATATTCGGAAAGGTATGCTTTGTTGCATTGCGGTAGTAATGGAAACAACTAACGACTACAAAAAAAGTCGGAGCTGACGTATGCTTTTCCTTTTCCTGACGTTTTTATAAATGTGCATCACCTGTGAAATACAAAACTGTTGCCTTCTGATAAGTATCTGAATTCAGAATGAGGTAGTAGATTTAAATTTAGATATATATTTGCATACATGTACCAAAACTAACAATTTCAGGATGATGTAGTAGATATAAAATTAGATACATCCCTTTGCATACGTATACCAACATTATAAAAAAAAACTGAGCTTGCATATTTCATGTCAAAGGAAACAGTACTTAGTTATTGAATGCAGCTGAATACAAGGCTACTCACAAAAAGGAGGAAAAAATTGTCTTCATCAATTCAAGCATTTTACTGAATCCTCAAATTTGCTGCTCTTGCAAATATAATAAACAATGGTAAAAAATTATTTTGGTTAATAACAATACTTTTTAAAATGTTGCAATACTTTTGAAAAAATTGTTCCTGAAGATACAAATCTATGCGATTAAACGAGTATTTCGTAATCATGTTTTAGTGTAAAAACTAATCATTCTACTTTATATATATATATATTTACTGAATTCCTTTTTAAAATCTGTTATCTGCTGTGCTCTTAATATTCTATATTATTTTAAAGTTGTTATTTTAACTTTTAAAGCTCAAGATCGATTATTATAATGTAAACCAACCAATCGAGGACTGCGGTTAAGCTTTTACAGTACGTGTATATAATTAAACAAAAAAAAGTACATGGAAATCTGGATTTAAAAAAAATTAAAGTTTAAAAAAGGTGCACGAAAATTGAAGTCATAAACCTTTATTACTGAGTTAATTTTTATAAGATTTCATAGTTTAAGTTTTTCTCTAAACTTTTTGTAAGTGCAGCGAAGTGTACCCAGAACAGGTTGAGCAATATATTGATGTTTGTATGCATCCTTCAACTCTTTGTCTGTTGGAACATACTTGGCAATCTTTCACGGCAATCGAACGGCAATCTTTCTTTTTTCCAGAACGTAAAATGTGAAGTGTTTCGTCCAGTCGCTTTTCCTTAGCAAACTTACTTCATTGACCTGTGCATGTTTTTTTTTTTATTTGAAAATCTCATATCAAATGAATTCCAGACGTTTTCAAATCTGAAATAATTTAGAGATGTTTCGTATTTTTCTCTATATACATTTTCTATATTTCGTATTTTTCTCTTCTTTGTTCAGAATATAAGCATTAATTGCTTAAACCTTCAACTCCCCAAATGCTGTTTGATGACGGTTTGCAATAAACAGTAGCTTTTTAGCATGAGGGCCGTACGTTTACGTAGCTATTTTATGTTTAAGAAAATGACCCATTTATCTCACTACGTATAAGAGATAACATACATGTCTCCGTAAAAGAGCCTGATTTCTGTAACATTAATACAAGTCCCCTCAAACAAAGTCTTTCGAACGTTAGGAGTTCAATGTCTACTTTTCACAAATATTTAAAAAAAAAATAATGTGAAAATAATAATATATCGCTTCTGCTTTTTGTTTCCGCTAGAGTAAAATGCGTGTTGGGAACTTGCTGATTGCAACAGTCTGTTTACACTTTTGCTTAACTTTATTAAATATTCTATTTATCTCTCTTTCCGCAATAGTGTTCGGTTCTTTTTTAGCATTCAATTTGGTTAAAAATTCCTGTAGTATAATATTTTAGAATAAAAATAGAATTATGCAGAGGTTTCAATTAAATATTCTAATAAATAAAAAAAAAATACACAGAAGGGAATTATATGAAAGAATTTTAAAAGTATATTTAATGCAATTTTTGTTCTATAATGTAACATGTTTTCAAATCAAAATATTTGTATTCTCAAAAAATTAAGAATTATAACTAGAATATTTCTTTAAATCAGTGGATTAATCTTAAATATCAAATTTTTGAGAATCTGTTAAAAGATATTGGGTCGGAAACTTGGTCTAACTAAAAATGGGGAATACAAATGTGCAGTTTTTGAGAGAAAGGTTCTCATAAGTACTCTCGGTGGCGTCAAAGAAAATTGCCTTTGGCGAAGACGTTTTAATTCTGAAATTTACAGAATTTTTAATGAACCTGATATCATTAAATGTATGAAAGTGAACTAGGATTTTCATATTGTTGGGATGGATGAGAAAAATCAAGCAAAGAAGATTTTTGTTACAAAGCCCTATACTAGTCGAAAAAGAGGAAGACCAAAACTAAGGTGGTTTGATTGTGTTGAATCGGATTGCAAAGTGATTGGACTACGGCAAAAGGCAGGTTATCTTGGAGGAATCTTCAAAAGAAGGCCTTGGCCCTACCTGGTCTGTTGAGTCAAATATGGTGATAATGGAGACTAAAAAATATTAACTTTACAAGACCTTCTTTCTGGGAATTCGAAAAGATTAACTAAAAATTTTTTATTAAATAATAAATTGCATCGATTAATTTTTAAAAAAATCATTTCAAACAAAATGGAAACCGGAATGAAATAGTCAATTTTGCACGAAATAAATTTTCGACCAAAATATTTTTGAATATTAATATTTCAAATTTTCCTTTTCATTGTAAAATTTTCAAATCCTTTTTATTTAGCATTTAAACAAAACAAAAAAATGTTCCTTTTTATATGCAATTTATCATCCTTGTCTTATTCTGATTTTTTTTTATTTTAGAAAATTATTATTATATGCAAATATATAAAATAGTTGAAAATTCTGTTATATGTTATGAGTCAATTGTTATTAAAGTTAACTCATGTATTATCTGAACACGTTGTTTAAACTTGCATTGTTATATAATTCCTAATAATAATAGCTTTTAATTTATATTTAAGGGAAGTGTTTAAAATAAAAATCTGATAGGGAGAAAAAAAAATCGCTTAATGCAGATTTTTTTGTTTCTCAGTAGCCTCGTTACTGATCCTGCCAAACTACTTTTTCCTCGCATTCACCTTTTGCGCAGAAAAGCAAAGTTTACTGCTATCATTCTGCATAGATTTAAGAATAGTTGATGTTCTGAGAAGCTTAATTTCCAATCTAAAAACATGAAAAAAAATCAAACAACTAGTTAACATTTATTGGGAAGTTTCAACAGTAAAAATAAAATGAATCATCTGTAAGATCTGAAATATCTGCGAATTTTTTTTTTTTTTTTTTTTTTTTTTTTTACAGATGAAAATAAATTTTTTTCTTATTTTGAATTTTATCTGCACCACATACAATAAAAAACGTATGTGCATATAATTTTTTCATTTCCTTTTACTTAAACTATATTATTCCAAATATAAATTGCCTCATTTTTATGAATCAAAATTATTTTATTTAATGTTGCACTTCATTCTGAGAAGTACACATTTTAAATATTAGAGTATACTCTTAAATAGTATACTATAAATATTAGAATATAAAGTATATTCTTCCTTATAATTCCGTTGCCTTTTTTTCCCATCAATATTAGTATTTATTTTAACTTCATTGATTTTCTGTCAAAAATTTTAATGTCAAGCTTTTCAGGACAAAATACATTCTTGAGGAGTTATTTGTGAACTCTAAGGTTTTTACACATTCCCGGTAATTTTGCATTGATGCAGTCTTTGCATGCTTATTTTGAAGGGGAAAAAAATCTTGTTTCATTTTTTTTTTTCAAATTTATTTTGATATTTAATTTCATTACTATTACATAGATACATTACTATTACATAGATACATTACTATTACAAATAATAACTGCAAGATGAATTCCATTGAAGTGATGATGAACTGGGCAAGGAGATACTTGTTCTGTAGCAACTTTTTGACAAAAATTGGCCCACAATGCAAAAAAGAAGAAAAAAATCCAGACAAACGGAAGAATAGATTGAAAATAAACATGCCAATCCGTCAAATATAATATATAAATTAAAAACAGACCTTGAATCTCTCTCGTCTTCGTTGCAAGACTACTGTAGTCTGACGATGTCATAACTTAAGCATTTAAAAACTGCATCATAATCAAAGACTAGATAAATTTCGTTTCCGATTCGTTCGGATTTCTTCACAAAACTTGGCGACGCCCAATCGTTATTTTCTGGGGAAACGCAAGTGAAAAGAAAGAAGAACAGCTTTCGCATAAATGCACTTCGTTTTTGCATCATTGTCACTCCAGAAATATCACTTTCCTTGCACAGTTAAGTAACGTCGCGCTTAATTTACCACCTAAACCTCTCAACACGCGCTTTTATCACGTTCACATCGTGACAAAATCACGCTTTCAAGCTACAGCAGGTGCAAAAACTACACGCAACCTGAAAAAAGAAATTTTCTTGCAACGGAATATAAACAGTTCCGGAGATATTTTGGAATCTTCATTGCTCTTCTCGGTCTTATTTTTTTTTTCTCTAGCCCACTGTCTCTCTTTCAACTGTTATTATTCCTGCAAATAAAATCCAACAACCTCACGCGTTACCATGACAACGGTACGGAACACAATCAGCTAAAAGCTGTGTGACGCGATTCAATCGATCTACAGTTGGTTAAGCGATTTGACGTCACTCCGTGACGTAGCCATCCACTACTCCGGCCACCTGTACGGTGCTTTAATAGTTTTCCATTGGGCGCGACGTCGTTGTGACGTCAACCGGATCCTACGTCATGAGCCCGGGAAAAAGATGGGGAGTGGGAAATATATAGTGGAGCGAACAGAGCACAGCGAGTATTCAGTGGAAGGATGTGAACGAGTGTACACCTAGCTACCAGCTGCTAACTTTTTGGAGATCTTAACACACGTGTTGGACTCTGATAATCTTTACTTTCCGGAATTACCTGTGTTTGGTAATAGAAAAACACATTTAGTGGACTATTTAAATCTTTGTTTTACTCTGGAGGATGACCAGTGTGTCTTGTTTACTCCATAAAAAGAGTACGAATTGACTTGGCTAGTTATATGTAAGTACTCACAATTTGTTATTAGTAATTATATAGCATCCGATTCCGTCAGAAAGAGCTTTTTTATGAATAAGCTAATTATTTTAAACTTTGTTTTAGTAAAGTATTTTCAATGACTTTCCCAAGTTTTAGAAATCTTGTTTACATAAAAGTAATGTAAAATTAATTGCTAACAACTTAGCATTATTTTGATTTTTAAGAGCTCCGGTACAAAATTTCTTTAACCGATGTATAGTACCGCCTTTTTGAAAAGTTATATATATGTATTTTTTATTGAATGGTTGAAATTATAGTAGTATTTTGTTTATTAGAATCATGTCTGGTTTTTGAGCAAAAATCTCAATAAACAAACATTTTAGGCCAGCGATACTTAATATATATAATAAAGACGTAAAATGTATTACGCTTAACCGGAGATCTTTTATTCGATTTTTTCCTTTGGAATAATTATTTTAAATATGTTTGTGTACTTTCCAAAGACAAATCATTATGAAAAAGCTCAGTTTAGCATTGATAGGAGATGTAAACATTTAAAATATTTCCATATGCCGCGTACCATATGTAGTGTATTTAAGCTTAACTCATCATAAACATTGTTTTCATAAATAATTTTTTCCTGTTTTATTAGTTCATATGTTGATATTTTATGCATATTTATGAAATGATTTGATTTAATCTGTCATATAAACATTGGTGGTATCGAAAATTCATGATTGAGCTTAAGATTATTGAAGAAACCACAGTTATCTAACTTATAATTGATTTATTAGTAAAGAGAAGTTTTTACCATTACCTTATTTATGTAAATAATAGAAAAATATTTATCCATATTAAAATTTTATTTTTCTAATATTTCTTGATATATTAAACGTTTAAATTTATTAATGAATCAGTATTTCAATATTATTTCATAAAATTATAATTGTGGCACTTACATTTAATCACAAAAAGAAAAAAAAAATGTTGTGGTCCCTATAGTATTCCAGATTATGCATTCCGCAAAACGCAATCTCAGCTGTGCTCTGCTGCGCTCATGACGTCGATGATGACGTCAAATGCGTTCTGTCATCTTCCTATCCGTAACGGGATTGGTTCTTCTCTCGGCTCATCGATCGGGTGGGCTTCTGTGACGTTTCAATGTACGCGGGTAGCTATAGTTGCGATGCGCGTGCTATTTTGGCAGATAGGGAATTTCCGTTAATTAAAAAAACGCCTCACATTGAATGCTAATGATTTATTGTTTGCTGATATTTACGTGACTGTATGGGTAATGAAGATGGGTGACGCAGGAAAATAATTACTGGCGTCAAAATTTAATTCAGGGGTAAAAAAAAAAAAGAAAGAAAAACGGACAGAAAAACATTTTTGTTTTAAAAACTAGCCTAATATTCATTCAATGAACTCTGAAAAAAAGTCATTATTTTGTAATAAAATACCCAGTGAAATTACGAGAATTACCAGAATCAGAATTCATACCCAGAATGATATACCCAATAATTTACAAAAATTAAAATGTTATCATTCATTTCATTCAATGAACGAACTTTTTTATAATTCAGGCTCTGTATAATAAGTGTTGTATTTTCTTACCAATATATATCGCACTGCAATATTTGTGTTTGAATATCATACTAAAAAGTTTTAAAAAATATTGAAACTGTCAAATTATTAAAAAAATATATAATTTAATTGGAAAATATGGTATCGTCTTCATGCATATATGTCTTAATATTCAATAATCACCAATTAATTTAAATTTTACTTCGTTTTTATACACTTGCTTTTTTTTTTTTTTTTTTTTTTCGTTTCTTGAAATTCGAACATATATTAATACAGATTTAAATAAGTCTTGCTTTTTATGAAATATTCCTACTTTTTTACCACTTAAACAATAAGTATCTTTATTCCACTTAATATACGAGTAGTAGGCACAAATATGAGCTGAACGTTACGAATGATCAATTTGATTTCTTCAAGGTACTTTGAAATATCCAAAACATATAATTTGAAGGTATAGTAGTGACACTAACATATCAGTTTTGTTTTCTATAATTTTAGTCTATAGACTATCGAGTGCTTATATATACGAGATGTTTTTATTTGGATTTTAGAACAGTTCTATAACGTGTACCGTAACCTCGAGAACAAAAACAAAACTTCAATTGTATGCTGCTTTGAATAGCTTCCCATAAAAATGTTCCTTTTATACCTCCGACAAGATACCCTTTATACAAACAAACATTTACTATTCCCCGAAACGTACCTGTACCAATAATAGTACGTATCATACCTAATTCTGTAAATGTGACTTAAGATATATGGACGACTGCCAATCAGGAGGGAGACGAGGTCTACAAATCGAAGTACGTGCCTTTGGCGCCCGTCCCTCATTGTTTATAGGCGCCCAGTGACGTCATCGCTCCTTATTAAATGGAGGATCAAAACTTACGCACGAAGGGGTCCTGACGTCAAACGTTCCCGAAATAGTAACTCCTCCTCTGCCTATTACGTCACTGAATCGATGTTGTTGCCGTGTTGCTATTTTTAGAGCAGGACTCCTTAGAGTCCAAGCTATTTCTTCTCAAGGTTGGGTGGGCAGGTGTCTTGTTTGGGCTGGAAGGGACAAATGACGGTAAAGTTCCAAGGATAAGGGTGCAATGTGTCATTCTGGGATGCAGTGCCGAAAGGAGAAGCTTTTTTTCTCTAGAACGTTCTCGAAATGATCTTAGTGTTAAGTTCATTGCTATGACAGGAATTTTTTACTTTGAGAAGGAAATGGGTTTAGTTGAAGCAATTGTTAGTGTTTCTCCCCCTAAACGAAGCAGTATGTAAAGTGAATAAAGTTCGAAAAGAAAGGAATTAAAAGAAACGCAAGATTTTTTTCTGTTGCAGGTTTAAAATTTTAAACATGTGTTGAAATTAATCGATTTTTGTACTCTATTTTGAATGTAATGCACTCGAATGTAAAATATTGGATCGAAAACTTAATAAACTAAACAATGTGTAATTATAACATAAAATAAATAATTTTCCCTTGATATATTAGAAAAAAAACCAAGAAGTTTTCTATTTAAAAATTTTCAAAAATATTATAATTTTAGCAGCGCTAAAATGTAACATGAAATTCTTGAAAATAATGCGAAAGTGAGAAATTTTTTAAGCCCCTGAAAAAAAAACTATTAAATTAAAAGTCTTTCTCAGTACACAGAAAATAGCATTTTTAGCTCTGTTTCATAAACCATAATCAATGCATTTCTACGTTTACATATTATCTGCAAACATCATTCAATAAGAAAATTTTCCAATATATGAGACTGATATTTTTAGTAGTTTTTTTTTTCGGGGGGGGGGGGAATGGTATTATTTTTTGTTTTTTTTTTTTCAAACGTTTTTTTTAAATACTTTAAGTTTATTTTCTAAGAATTAGATAGCTCTCTATTTCTCTTTCGTCTAATGAAAAGTCAAAATACACCGAAAAAATGTCTTTTTAAACTAATACGATCACGTTTTAGTCAATATTATTTAAATTTTAATTGTAATCCTCCCAACTACTGATTGAAGGATAACTATTGATTTTTAATGCCAGAAGACTTCTACCAATCTCTTCCAGAAAATCAGTTATGCAATTCTTTTTTTTTTTTTTTTTACCATTTACTTCGTATTTTTTAAACTCAAGCCAATTGCACGAATTACAGAATAAAAAATTACCGACAAACAGTAGAATTTCTTTAAAAGCGATCAGCTTCAATTCTTACCATTTTATATAAGACTTAAAGCAGAGCAAAAAACAATTCGGCATTCAATGCTATCTTACACGATAGCAATACTGAATAAAATTCACGCTAAAAAGTTGTAGGAGTTATGGCGTTATGATGATATCCATTTTGTGAGCCCAGTATTAAAAAAAACCCGAAACGAAACGGAAAAAAAAGTGCCACATGTAAGTAATATATTAGTAAAAACTTATTTAGCATAACTGCTCCGTTGTGATTGAGGAGTTGGTGCATGCCTGGAATCTATAAGTACTGATTCTGATGAGTGATTCCCTTTCTCAGAAACTCCCTCTGACTTTGGAGGACATTTAATGAATTGCTCGACTCGAGAAAAGCTGTACCAGTGGTTGGCAGATCTGCTGCTCTCTGCATACAGCAGTAAGTGCTTTATACCTTATGAAGTGCGGATGTTCTTTGAATATATTTGTGAATATTATGTTGTATATGAAAAACACGCTTCAAATGTATTGTTTGTAATGATTTTTGTTGTTGTTTCTTTATTCAGAATCAAACAGTATCAATAAACACCACTTGTGTTTCAAAATAAGATGTAAAAAAAACTACGTTTTGTATCATAAAGTTCTCAAATTGCTTAAGTGTCATAATTTTCGAGAATATGGATTTGATATAAAAATAGAATAAGTATGAGAAGCGCTCATTTGAAAAGAAATTAAATTTTTTAAAAAAGCATTTATAAAATACATAAATTTGAATTTTTATGTATCATTTGTATACATTTCTGCTATTCTTCCCCATTCCCTTCTTTCTTTTTTTTTTTTCCTTCTTTCTTTTGTTTTCGTGTGTTCGAATCCACTTGTCAGCATTTATTGTATCATGCAATCGTCAGCCTTTTACGATCGTTGTAAAGTTATAGGTAGTATTTCATTTATTTAAAATATTGATATCAACCTATGACATGACATGAAAGAAAGTTTAATATTACTTAGTTTTATTTGTTTTGATTTCTTTAAAAAAAATACAATAGAGGGTGCTTTTTTTTTAAACCCTTCGACTTCAAAAACGAACATTTACCAAATCCTATGTATTCTGAAAAAAAAAAGTTCCAATTGATTGTTTAATATTAACGACTCGTTTGTCCCTAGCTGCTGAAGTGGTAAGTTTATCTCGATAGAACATGAACAACTTGAGACACCTACTGAAACATGTTTCCTGACTATGTTTCATTTTGCTTTGTAGCGCCCGAGCTGACGAGTCGAGAGTCGGCCACTGGCTGCAGGACAAGTGAGAGCCCCAGCGAACCGGCCTCGACATCGAGCCTTGTCACGAGCAGCGACAGTGGAACCACGACCACAGCATCTACATCGACGGTAACTACAGACACCCCCGTCACCATGCTCCTACTTCAGCAGCCACAGGTATGTCTTCTGTTTATTAATCTTATTCGTCTAATTTTTAATACGTCATTTATATGAGCTGAAAAAAAATTGCAACCTTTTTAATATAAATATTCTAGATCTATTTTGCTGAACCATTGAAATGTTCGGAATTAAACTTTTCGAGCGCACAATTTGTCACTCATTTTGTTATCAAGATTAATATCTCGATGAAAAACATTAAAATTTTCCACATTTGAGATTTATATAATGTTACGGAATGACACGAAAATAAAATTTATTAAATTTGAATTAATATTTAATTTTAGGTTTTAAACCAAAAAATGAACAAAAATCATTTTATTTTTTATTTATATAGAATACTCTTTTTTTTTAAATGTTTTAAGGATTAAATAAAACCATACGTTTAAAGTTTCCCACTATTTGAAACGAGTTATGAAAGTATCATAAGTTTTGACGTTATGATGTGTGTTCAAATGTGTTCCGATATAAATTTCGCTCATATAACTTTTCACTTTTTAGAGCTCACAGTTCAGTGGCAGTATCCTGAGTCCAGAATTTAGCATTCCTCTTCCGGAGGAAGCCGCATTCATAGGGGACGATTTCGAACTCCCGCCTCTGGAGTACATCGCCCCTTCGAAAGCTTTCCTCAGTGGAGGGGACAGCCACAGTAACAGCACTTTTCAGGAGATGTTCCAACAGGGCACTTTTGGCACACCAACAACCGAAGAACTCACGCCTACCACAACAGATGGTGGCATTGCTTCTCTGCCCAGCTTTCAGGAGACCTATTCACCTCGATATAGGCGATCTGATGTGTGTGGTGTCTTCTCATTCAAATTTGAAGACATCCCTACTGGTGATGAAGTACCAATGGAAGAAGATATCGGTAAGTTTACTTGCTATTGTAAGATAACTTACTATAGTAATTCGGTCTTCATCAAGGAACTTTCAATTAAATGTTTTCTCATTTTTTTTTTTCAGAAGGAGATCGTTTCTCCATATCGATGGCTACATTCCCTCAGTCAGATGATGTTACTTCCATAGCCACTTTGGCGACGGCGACTCCCGCCTTGGACAGTCCTGGTCCATCATCTTCGTCCTTCATGCCCCCGTCCTTCGCATCTGAAGGTGGACCTTCAAAACCATCCTTTCATCAACTGGTGGCACCGTTTCCCACATCTTTCTCTGGAGTGTCAGGACTTTCTGGTGAGGGACCATCCTCTTTTGGACAAGCCTCACCAACGCTGCATGAGTTGACCTCCCCAGCTCCGAGCCCCAAGCCATCACGAAACAGCAGGAAGCCATCTCCCACACTGTCTAGTCCATCGATATCAGAAAAGTAGGTGGCCTTCAGTTTTAATTGCTTCTGAATGTTCGTAATTGGTTTATTTTGTTCTTCGCACATGGCAGAGATGAGACTTTACTAATAAGGCATTGTGTGTCTTACAGTATCCGTCATCCAACGCCTACTACTCCAACCACACCAAGTGGAACATCTGGCTCAAGTCGGTCATCTCCTGGAGTGCCAGAAACTACGCCTCCACCCTCTATGTTGTGTGCCGTGTGTGGTGATAACGCTGCTTGTCAGCATTACGGCGTAAGAACATGTGAAGGATGCAAAGGATTCTTCAAAGTGAGCCATTTTCTAACTACCTTGCACAAAGTTATTTGTTGAATCTCGTAGTGGGCTGATAATTATTTAATAGCTTTGCTATCAGATATCTTTTGTTATGCATTAAAATTAATATTTTCATTCGACAAAAATTAGTTAAGACGATATTGTTGAGTGTATATTTTACTATAATGCAATCACTTTAATTTTTAAAATTATTTTGTCTTTTTTTTATCTCAATTTTAAAGAGAAATAATAATACGATGTTTCAATAAAGTATTCTGAGGGGAAAAAATTCTTGGACTATAAATTTCTTTTTTTTTTTCATTTTACTGCTATTGATATTTATAATATTTATTATAATGTCTTAAATATAAATTTATACTGTTTAAAAATGAAATTCCATTCACATTTGAAATAAAAACGTATTAATAGTTAATTTATTGATTTCAACAAAAGAGTTTTATCGATTATCCTTATCATCCTGTTGAGAATTCTCTCAAATTATTATCTGAATATTAATTTATGGTTCATTAAATAAGTTATATATTTTTTTGAAGAAATTTGGCTAAAGTCACATTGAACTTTTATTTTATTTATTATTTCAAAAGTTACAATACGTTTTTGTTTTTCATTTTTATAGAGAACAGTTCAGAAAAATGCCAAGTATGTATGCTTAGGCAATAAGGATTGCCCAGTTGATAAACGAAGAAGGAACAGATGCCAATTCTGTAGGTTTCAGAAATGTTTAGCAGTGGGAATGGTTAAGGAAGGTAAAATATTAATTTATAATTTTATAAAAGTAGAACTCTCTCGAAATTTTAATGCTGTCTCAATTATCATTTAATCCATGTTACTTGAAGTTAAATTTAAAAGCATGAAGTTTCTTACAATTAAAATTTATTTTTTGATGAAAATACTTCATAATATTTTAAAATCGTAAATACAAACATGACAATTAAAATATTTGTAACAGTTCATTTGATACGAAAATTTCAAGCAGAAAAGTTTTTTCCCAAGTAAAACAAGAAGTATTTTTTTGGAAATATAAAATACAAATGCATTACTTGTCTCTTAACAGACACAGAACAAGAAAAGGTTTGAAATTGTATGATTAAAATCGTAACATAAATTATACCTTTCTGTTTAGTTCATAAAAATGGTTACAATGAAAATTACATTTGATTCACAAATTATTTTAATGAGTTAAAGGAACTTCAAGTCTTAAAATCATGAGTAACTGAAGGGGAAAAAAAGAATAAATGGTTTGTTTTATATATGCAGAAATAATTTAAAGCCCACTATCTTTCGTAATTTTTCTAATTACAATCAAAATATTTTTTAAAATTTTAAATTTAAAATGTGTGACCGAAATTAAAAAAAAAGCTTTTTGATTAATTTACAGCATATTAATAAATTAATTTTTTAAAAAATATATTCTTATGTATTCATTTTAAATGTGATGGAAATGCGAAATATATTTACTTTTCTGCTATAAGAAAAAGACATATTTAAACTTGTATTTCATGTATTTAATTTAATTTACCATTATTAATTTTTTACTAAAGAAGTAAAATACTGTAATTCTGTGGGTTGTTTTTTTTTTTTTTTTTTTTAATTCAGGCTGATTTTTTAAAAAAAACTCAAAGACTTTTTAATGCCAGCAATTGTTTTTTTTTTTTTTTTTTTTTAACATAGTATGGGTATAATCTTTTTTTTTTTTTTTTTAAGAAAAACATTTTCTAAATGAACTTATCTTATAATATTCTCATAAATCTCTGAATTATTAAAATTTTGTAAAATAACTCATTATACATTCTTTTGAAGTCATTCAAGGATTAAAACTGTGCAATATTTTCCTTTGCAATTCATTTATTGCATTAATGTGGAATTTAATACAGAAACTATTTAAATGAAGAAAATATTACTCATTCCTATTTAAAACCGTGTTATTTTCTTTTAACATTAAAATTCTTTATTTCTGTGCCAGTTGTGAGATGGCTTTTAACATATAAAATCCTTTTATTTCTATTGTTGTGAGATGGCAGCACAAGGCACAAACATGTGCCCATTCAAAAAAAAAAAGGTTCCTTCCTTCTTGAATTCTGAAAGTTCTTCTATAAAAGTACGATGAGGATGCACGATGGCTATATTTGACAGCAGCCTCTTACACCTTTATTTTGAAAGCCTTGTTTTTCCTTAGTTGAGACGGACAGCTGAAGGGACGTCAGCTGGCTGCCTTCTAAACCAAAATCCCGAATTCCCCATCGCCGCGGTCAGTACCTATAACTGCCCTTGTTCGTGCACAATGTTGATACTACGCCGGATCTGCAAATCTGATTATTCACAGGTATAATAACAATGATAAGAATGTCTTTGAATGAAAATTTTAGAAACAAAATCTGAATTTTTTTTAAGATGTTTTTACGAATTATGAGAAAAAATTGATAAGTTTTATTTTAAATGGAATATCACCTACGCAGTTAGTTTCCAAATGTGGACAAGGTCCTTTTAAAAAATTTGATACTTGACTAATATTTTCACAGCTGGACTACATGGAAAAAGGTGGAGAAATTATTAATTAAATTGATATATATTAACATTCATAAAATTATGAATTTTATCACCGTATTTTTAAAAGAGTTTGCAGAGCCAGTTATAGTAAAGAGAATTTAATTTTCTTTGCTGCACTTTCATTAATCAGGAAAATGAATAAAAATTAAAATAAACTGTCAACGAA
Organism: Nephila pilipes; assembly: GCA_019974015.1. Classification (NCBI taxonomy): domain Eukaryota; kingdom Metazoa; phylum Arthropoda; class Arachnida; order Araneae; family Nephilidae; genus Nephila; species Nephila pilipes. Next base: position 773,044 of record BMAW01024151.1, read on the forward strand.
AACTCAAAATCTTTTATATAAATATAAACAAATCTCATGTTTAAAACATACTTTGATTTGAAGTCAACACGCCTAAGCAAGAAATAAAATTGAGTATTTGAAGGATTCAAGCTAATCAACAAATCAAAAATTCAGTACATTTCAATAAAATTGGAAAAAAAAACAAAAGTTAAAGAATATTTATGCCAATAAGATAAAATTAAAAAATTTTTTTTTCATGAAACTTTAAATTTGTATGAAACTTTCAAAAGAATTTGAAAACATTTTAAAATAAAAATTAACAGTAATTAATTAAAATTAATATTTCATTCTATCGCAGCGAAATGTCTGAAGTGTATTTCGATCTATATGCGCAAAAAAGAAATAATTATACTAATTTATATTCTGGTAGAATCATATATATATATATATATATTTACATAAAAAAATTATTAGAGACTACGCAAATAATTGATTATGAATTTCTATAATCTAGAAAATTATTATTCTTTGTGTTATTGTACTTATTATTTTTTTTAAAGTGAAGCTAGTTTTAGTTCGTGTAAAAGTGTTTACTTTTCAACTTGTGCTTTTCGCTTGCAGAGTAATCTTTCATTAATAATCCTCGTTTACTACGAAATTTTACTTACTTATTTTATAAGTACTCAGGAATCCAATGCGTATAGAATCTTTTATTCAGGCATTGGTTATATTCGTTAGGTTAACTTTTGAAGGAGATATTTCTTTTTGATTAAAAAAAAAAGCAACTAAATATATGAACGCGTTTAAATCTGACTATCTTTTCAGTAAATCTCGCATTTAATCTTCGTATCATTGTAATTTAATCTCCGTATCATTCGAATAATTATAACTAAACAGACATATCTACTAGAATTATCAAGCACACACACATTTTAATTAATTTTATAACGAAGTAGAAACTTTAAAATTTTAACAATTTTTTTCGTCATTGAATATCTAAAATCAATTACAGAATGTCAAAGGATCCCTTGTAAATACAAGAAGATAGTATTCGCATACCATAAGATCTAATTTCTTTCCTCAAGAAATTTCAAAAATGTTACAAATTTATCTTAATTTTAAATAAGCAGATAACAATCTCTCTCCTTTTGTATTAATGATTCATGAAAAATTGATTGCAAAACAGTTTCTTATCGAAATTTGTTACATTATGTAGCAATCCGTGTTGACACTATCGATCTTTCTCAAGATGCTTTTGTATTTAATGTTTCAATACAATTAAGTATATTGAAAAACAAAAGCATCTTAAATCTGCAACATTGATGAGTGTCGAAATCATGTACAGTAAATATTAGTTGTTTTTTAGTGAGCTTAGTGAAATTTATATTAATTATTTTGTGTTGTAATAGAAATTTATAACAATTTTCTTCCATTGGCTCGAAGTTTTTTTTTTTTTCCTTCCTTTCATTGATGGGTTTTTTTTTTCCAGTACCAGGAACAAAGTGGTCAGAAACAAGAAACAGCCACTGCTGCGGAACAGGTGCAACAGTTTTACGATCTACTTGTCTCGTCGATCGAAGTGATCCGGCAGTTCGCTGACAAGGTTCCTGGTTTCACCGACCTCGTCAAGGAGGATCAGGAACTCCTGTTTCACTCGGCATGCCTGGAACTTTTTTCACTCAGGCTGGCGTATCGGTAAGAATATTATTGTTTGTTTGTTTTTTTAATTACTGCTATCGTATATTAAAATATTTCATATTTTCAGTTGCTTGTGTTTCATCTTTAATTGAAATATGTAAGAGGGTTTCTTTATTTTTGTGTTTATTGAAACTTATTTTTTATTTGTTGTGATTCATTTGGATTTTAATTAAAAAAAAAAAAAAAAAACATACATTTTGACTTTTCGGTGTAAAATAATCATTAGGACTTCTTTAAAAGGAGAGGGGGGGAGTTGTAATTTGGATTTTTTGGCTTTAAGAAACGTAATTGGTTAAAGGAGGGGGAATATAATTTGGACTTTGTATTATAAAAAACAATTTTTGAACTTTTCGGTTTTGAAAAACGTTCTTTAGACTTTTTGGACCAATGAATTCATGATCTATTCGTGGATTGTGGTGGCTCAACTTGTATACAAAAAAAAATTAAATTTATGTGGACTTTTCGATTTAAAAAAAAGTTGTGTTTGTGATTTACTTATTGATTACGGTAGCTCAATTTGCAAATACGGAATTTTTTTAAAAAAAACTTAATTTATTAAGAAAAAAAAAGACTATTATATAGAATTTCAAAGTTATTTTTTCAGTAAAATTCGAAATTTAAAAATATTCAAAAACCGTATTTTTGAACTTTCTTTTCTGAAATTTTGGAAAACATCTTGAATATTAAAAATAAAAATTATGCTCTTTTGTCGAATTGATTTGTGCTCAATTTTTCGTTTGTTTTCTCAATTGATGAAGCAGTGAAAAGGCTCGGAATTTTAATCTGCTTAATTTTAACGAAATCAGATTCCAGAGTAAAAACTTTGGTTTGCAAAAAATGATTACAATCTTAGATAAACTTCTTAAAGTTCATCATCAAAGTCGGAAAATTTAAACAATTTGGCATTATTCGAATTAGCACTGTACTGATACAATAATGCTACGTATTGCACATTAAAATTTGATTTCTTTGATTGATTTTACTACAAAAGCTAATATAAATTATGTAATGTCCATCTTTAATCAGCTTTCATTTAAATGTCTCAAGATTGAGAACACTCATCTGTGTATATACGATATCAAATACGCACTCAACATACACATTTGATTCTCTGCAAAATCGTTTTTTCCCGAACATACTAAACGTTCGTGAGGGAAAGAGGATTGTATGGTGAAGGACTCTACACTCAGTTCACAATAAGTGAAGAATTCCTTTTCTGAATCAGAAATTGCTCTGCTGTAATTCGGAAAGTGTTACTGCATTGGAAAGCTCATGTGAAGGAAATTTTTATGGGTTAATCAATTTTGATTGATCACCGAGGTCCAAACAACAACCAGTGGCAACTTTAAAATGATAGTGTTAATTTGTACATCAGTTATTTTATTATTATTATTATTATTCTCTTAGATTAGTGATATGCGTATTTGTTAGGTCTACTTTTTGTCATTTTCCGCCGTTTTTCAAATATATCATTAAGTTTTGAGAACATTTTTTAATCAGATTCAGAAATTATAATTTCTTTTATTATTTTTGACAATGTTCAAGATTTTGGAAATACATATCTCGTGTTTCCAAATCTTGAACATCACTTACAATTGTTATTCAGTTTTCTTTATAACAAACACTTATATTCGATAATATTCGCAAGATTATTTTTTCTTGTTACAGTGCGATAAAGAGAAAATGAACTATTTTATGTTCAACTTTTACTATTAATTTATAAACTTGTTTGCATATAATTGCTATCTTTAGGATATCCTAAAGCATTTTAAAGTTACTTTTACAAACTGTTTTGATCATTTTTAATCTTTAAAATCCGAGGCTCTATTATCATGCTACAGAAGATACATCTTACGAAATAAAATGTTTGATAAAACATTGAGAATGATGTTTTCCGTTACTTCATTCATTGTTAATTAATGTAATGTGATGGAATTCTAGCTTCTGAGTTTAAGAAATTAAGCACATTTAACTGAAGAAAGTGATATTTTTTCGTCACTTTTTTTTTTTTTTTACATTTCAGGCAAAATCGATAGAAAAATTCTTTATAATTTTAATGCAGTATATAACTAGTTGAAAATAAAAAATATATATTTAAGAAAATGAGAGAAAATGAGTGAAATAAATAATTAGCTCCTTTAATAAATAATTAGTTGATTACAACTAGTTAATAAAAATTACTTTCTTGGGGTTTTACGTTTGTCATATAAAAAGATTGTTTTAGAAAATTATTGTTCTCTTATAATTAAATTACATTATTTAAAAAAAAATATTGACGCTTTGAATGTTTTAAAGCTTGCAGTCTTTCCTGTTTTTAAATAACTCAGAAAAAGCTTTAATCCTATTTGTCAAATATGATCAAACATAGGTTTGATAACTTTGAATATATGTAACAGAAATAAATCTATGAAAGGATCAAAATTTCAATGATAAGGATAAAAAATTTCAGCGTTAGCACTTTCGTAGAAGGAACTATTTTTTGATTCAAATGATTTCCTCTTCGTAACATGTGCATTTTTTCTTCATTATTTCGAAAACAAATATAAAATTAATAAAAAAATTTAAGTTTTAATTAAAATTTTAAGTAATAATAACCATCAGTTAAAATGGAATGTAGATCAAAGATTAGTTTATAAACTACTTTTAAGGGAACGCATGCAGAATTCAGGTTATTGTTTAAAATCATAAGATTAATTATTGAATAAATGCGATTCGTAGTTGAGTTTGAATTAAAACTTGGCTCGTAATCATTTAACAATATATTACATTAGTCTTATTAGAATAATTTTTTCATTACCCAAATATTTAACAAAATAGCTTAATTGTTTGATTATTTCTATCATATTTAGATGTTGAATTAAATTTTAAAAATAAGTGGTTTTAATTTCTCTCCGAATACTAATCAGTACAACAAGAAATTAAATATATATGTTAAATTGTTTACAAATTTATGTAAAAAATTCTCTCCGTTTGTAGGACTTGAATTTCTTAGGAATTCAATCCCTACAAGTTAATATAAAAAAAAATAATAAATTCCTGATATAAACTTCAAAAAATAAATTCAAAAAGTGAATCCTAATATAAATAAAAAAATAAATTCTGATATAAATTCAAAAATGCTAATACAAATATGAATTCAAAATCGTAATATAAATATAAATAAAGAAATTCTTATATGAATACAAAAAATCTAAATCTTAATATAAATAAAGAAATTCTTATATGAATTTAAAAAAATCTAAATCCTTATATAAATAAAAAAAAAATAATAATAATAACTGCTGTAATTTTTTGCTGTAGTCTTTCTAAAAATCTCTTGTGCATGCTTTTTCTAAAAAATTTCATAATTGTTGTTTTTAAAATTGCACTTGAGTTTATTATAATCAATGAAATACACAATCTAACTATTCAAAAAAATATTCACTCAGTTCATCGAAGTTGTACAAAGTCTTGGTGATAATCGTGCTTTCGTAAGAGTCAGTAAACAAACATAATAAAATCTAACTAATCGCAGGTGGTTTCGCTATGGACGCAACCATATTTTGAGGTGAAACCGTTGTTTGAGGAGGAAAGTTGTGAAATAAGTTTTATTTAATGGACGGGAAATTTCCCTTTTTAACGTAGCGTCAATTTATCTTTGAAACGTTCTATCTCGCCCATTTGAGTTTGATTATTTAATCCATTGAGATTTTTTATAGAGAATTTTTCTTTTTTATTAACTACAAAATTTTCTTCAAAATATGTAATTTAATTTAAATAAATATGCTTCAGTTGTATTAATCTATAATGGTGTGTTACTTTATAGCAAACGTCAGTTAAAAAATTTAAAAACAACTGAATATAATAAAGGTAGACTTTAATAAGTATGAAAAACAAATTTAAGTAGGAAAATATTTGCCTGTGTGCTATACATATGTTTTTGTATTTTTAAGCAGCCAATTTGTTTTGTGAAAAACATGAAAACTGGGTAATAAATGTGTACTAATTATGCAAGTGAATTAATCATGAAAAAACGAATTAGTTGATTCAATTTTTTTTTTTCAAAGATTAAAAACCACAGCTGCTATTATCTTTTTGAAACAGAAAATATTTTCTGTGAAACAAAGCAAATATAGGTTATCAGATCATCCTTAAAGTCAGGTGCTAACTTTTTTGATTAGAAGAAAAAAATAGCTTATCAACTGAAATAACCTTTTTATCGTTAATTGAAGCTAAACATTAACCTACAAATTATTGTCAAGTCTGATAAAATACGTGTAAAGCTAAAACTTTGTTTAATTTATTTTTCCTCACTAAGAATAAAACCAAATGAATATTTGTATCATTATTGGAGTGTTATAATAATGTTTAATCGCTGCTTATAATTTTTTTAAATCTTAAAAACCAGTTGCTCAAAATTTCCGCATCAGAATTTGTTAAAATGAAACAAATGTGTGTGTGTGTGTGTGTGTGTGTGTGTGTGTTTGCTTTTATAAAATTTTTACTCGATAACTTTTTACTTATCTCAAATAACGAAGTTGTTGGAAATCAATGCATAAAATTTAAAGAATACAACACGAATTTTCTAGGCTTTTTTTTTTTCAATTTCGTATTATTTTCCTTCAGTACAAATCACAACAGGGTTTTTTTTTAACTCGGATGTTTGTGAACATATAAATTTAAAAAGTATATATAAGAATGTTTGCTTGAAAATAAAAACACATACAATTAATTTATTAGCTGATTACGTTATAGTACGTTCTAAAGCTACAATGTATAGTAATAAATGTGAGAGTACAAGCTGAAAATTGTACAACATTTACCTCGGAAAAAAGCTCTACATTACGAGATTTTTTTCTTTCCATGCAATAACTTTAATATTCATATTAATTTGAATACTTGTTTAATAATATATATATATATATACAATTTTTAATTATTCCCTTAGGATTCATCCCGAAGACGAAAAATTGACATTCTGTAATGGAACCGTTCTAAGCCGAGAACAATGCCAGCAAATATTTGGCGATTGGTTGAATACCATTTTGGACTTCTCTGCAAGTCTCCGAAGCATGGACATAGACATCTCTGCTTTCGCTTGTCTTTGCGCATTGGCCCTCGTCACTGGTACGTTTAAACTATCACTTATCACACAGATTCGATAAAAGCGTCATTTTACGTTTTAATTCGTTTATATGTACTCATATTTCTGGAGTTATCGTGTCCAACAGCAAAATCATAAAAATCAAAATAAAATGTGATTGTTTTTAAACTTCAAAATACTATTTTTAATGAAACATGATAAACTTATCTCTCCCCTTTATTACAATTTTCTTACTCTTCAGAATAATTAATGCTGAACGAAAATAACTTTTGAATAATAATGCATAAAATCTATTGAACTTTCTCCGGGGATGATAAAAATTAGAATTTTAAAGGGATATTGGAAAAAATATTACTTAAAATTTTGATGTAAAATATTTCTGAAAAAAAAAATATATATTTTTAAAAGGATACTATTCTTATTTTTTTAAAAAAATATTAATTTAATATAAATTGAAAAATTAATTGGAACTAGAATTTATGGGACATTCGTTTTAAAGGTATACAAACTTCTTAAAGTGTTTTTTAACATTTTTTGTTTGCAAAATTTCATGAAGATTTTTAAATTTTTACTGAAAAATCATTATAATATTTACTATAGATATTTTTAGAATGTTAAAAAAGAATGAAAATTAGATAACAGAACTCCTTTCTATTGTAATATGCTTAGCTGATTTTTGTCCATTGTGAAATCGAGATGAAACTTTAAATAAAATTGGTTAATAAAATTAGACCTTTGAAAGCAACTCCTTATCTTGTTTCCTAGTTTAATATATAGCTTCTTAATCTTTGTATTATATTTAAAAAAAACTTTCTTGTTTCTCACATTACAATTTAAAGCAAAAATTTATTAACTAATTTGTTGATCATTTTGTTGCATGAGCGAAAAAAAAAATCTACTTATTCTTACGTTCTGATCAATCTTCTTTTAACAGAACGCCACGGTCTGAAAGAACCTCAACGCGTGGAACAGGTTCAAATGAAAATCATTGGATCCTTGCGAGACCACGTCACTTATAACAACGAAGCACAAAAGAAACGTCACTATTTCAGTCGCATCCTCACCCAATTGCCCGAACTGAGGACGCTCAGCGTACAGGGACTTCAACGCATCTTCTACCTCAGGCTGGAGGACCTCGTCCCAGCACCCCCGCTGGTCGAGAACATCTTCACGTCCAGCCTGCCCTTCTAAGAAAGAACCACGAGCCGGACACTGTCCGGTCATTTTGTTTGCCTGAAGCTCGGGGTGGCTAGCAGGGTGCGAAAACGGCATGACCCGTTCGCATCAGGCGCATTACCTGAGGCCCTCCAAAGATCCCGGGCCCCGCCTGAGCGCAGGGCATGACCCCTTCCCGTCTCAGAATCTTTCGCACCCTGCACTGGGTCCACCCTGGCGGAGAACTCTCACGATCTTCGCTGTAGCCCAAAAGTCCATGTGTCATTCTGTAGAAGATAACAAAAGAATACGTAGACTTGTCAAAGTAGATCGATCCGGGAAGCGCCTCCCAGATTTTCACGCTTGGAACTCCAGCTTAGAAAAATTCTGTTCTTTCTATCTGCACTTGGAAGGCTGGTGGGCGTCACAGAAACGTTTTGATTATTGTTGAAAAAAAAAAACCAAAGAACGATTTGTTTTGAATTAGCAGTCACGCGGACCTCTAAGCGAAATTCATCTAAAACGTGCTGTCGGTGAACTTGTTGAAGATTGATAACTTACCTAAAGAGACGATTGGTGATCTACCGTTGTACTTACGGAGCACAAACCTGTTGTGAAACACGGCTTTGTATATGAGAGACTTTTTTCATTGTTCGAAGACAGGTAACCAAAGAACAATTAGTGCTAATTACCAAATCATTTTATGTCATCTGAATCATTCTATCTTGTGGTCCTTTGAGGAACGAAAATTGGGCTGAAAAATTATATTTTTTGAAGATTTTAAAGATTGTATTGGAGCATTTTGTTTATTTTAAAACATTCTTACCATTTTAAATCAATTCACTGAAAACCAATTAAATCAGCGACTGAATTTAAATGAAAGAACAATGCACTTGCCAATAGTTACGCCAGTAGGTTGAGAGAATAAATTATGAAGCAAATATTATATTTGTTACCTATAAATTATTCTGTTTAGAGAATAATAAAAGCAAAATATTAGAATATAAATAAAAAGCAGATATAGATCTTTATCAATCGTTACATACAGTAAGTGAGAGAATAAATTATTGTAAAAAATAAATATTCACAGATAGAGATAAATATAAAATAACTCATATTATTATTAATGGTTTGAGAGAAGAGAAAAAAAACTAATTTCTCTATTAACTATAATATTATTCGATTTGAAAATAACCATATGAACTCGCTCATTAATTCTTCCATATAGGGTTCACATGTGAACTCTGTACGAAAGAATTAAAGTCCATATCTTAGAAATATTCTTTGAATATTATTGTTATTTTTAATAGAATAGGGATATAAATTGTTGCATTTTTATTTATGTTATAGAGATAGTTAGTGAAGTAATGAGTGAAAATATGTGTTTTAAGAATTTAACCTTAGCATAGCCAAGTTAGATTCATTTCATGTTATTCGTAGATCGAAAATGTATTAACACTTTCTATTCCTCTTAAAGGAATTGTTTTAATGTATGTATTTCAATATCGTAATTGGACATTTATCATCCATATAGACTGTGATAGTAGAACAGCCCCTTTTTTCGATTTACGCTAAGTTGATTCAGGAAAATGATAGAATGAAAAAAAATGTATTGTTCAAAATCATGTGCAATGTTTATATTATTATGAAGATATTTAGTTTTGTTTATATATAAAATTGAATATTGTTTATATATTTGTTGGCCAGTACATATATTTATTGATTTTTATTGGAATATATGAATTGTTGTAAGCTTTATTGAAATCTTTATTTAGATGTTTTTATTAAAATTGTTTCTCGAAATTATTTACAAACCACTCTTTCTTGCATTTGAAGCTCATTTGAAAAACTTATTCTTGAAATTTATTTCAAAAATTGACGTTAAACGTTACATTTAAAATATATTGAAAAATTATATATTCTAACACTCTTATGGTACATTAAAACTTCATCACTTACATATATACCTATATAAAAATATATCCGTCAAAAACTGTATGTGAAAAGAATTATATTAATGTGAATTAGTTTTTTTACTTTAATGAAATGGAATCATTCTAATTTTTTTTTTTCTATTTTGGATAAAAGTTTTTGTCATTAAATTTTTTCGATCTTGAAATTTTAATACTGAACCATGGGAAAAAAATATTTTACTCTGAAAAAAATCTTCATATATTTTTCTAAAATCTTCATACATTTCTTTCTTCATAAAATCTAAAAATATTTTTAAAAATATATCAATTCATAAATTTATTTATTCACATTATTAATACATTAGAAACAAATTCATTTTCATTTCCGATATATAAGCCGAATTACTCAGATATTTATTTTACTAATAAAAATTAATATTTGATGTCGGCTATGGAAAAAATATGTGGTCCTACCAAAATAAATTTACGAAATATCGAATGAATAGAACGATACATTTAACAATCTAAAATGCATGTCGTTCCAATAATCAAAATATGCATATTTAAATTTAAATGTTTCCATATTGTATGACATGAATGAATTATTCTAAGGCGCACACTTATTATTTCTAAACAAAATAAATCGCATTTTTCGCCTGTAAATCGCACCGAAAGTTAAAAACGAGTTGTTCATAGGATTTGAAAAAACTGGGGTGAGGGATAAACAAGAAAACAATCACCTTATATCGCGTCCAATTCATACGTCACTGAGCTTTCTCGCCCAGGTCGGACCATCAGTCGATGATGCATTTTGTGCAATATTTCTCCCATTGAGAATTTCACTAGGAAAAAACACCACATCTTTTATCATAGAATAAACGACAGAAACTGGGGGATTTGCACTACATACAGTTTATTGTCATAGTCGTGTGTCACCCAGTGAAAAAACGTTCGAATCTCGCTTTTGTAAAAGAAATTAAAGGATTTTAATAAGAATATAAAAAAATACTGTTCAAGGACTGTATCGAAACATATCTTTATTGGGTGAGAGTTTCCAGAAATGAACTCTATACAAAGAAACGTGAAATCAGAATAATGGTTAGTCTCGGCACTACGTATCTTGCCTACTTTTCATTCTCTAGTTCTTCAGAATACTTCTTTCTCTATATAAATGTACTTAAATAAAAGCTCTGTGATGTATTTTTTTAAAGTCTTCACTCGGATCTAGTCGTACTTTTGTGTGCCATATATATTTATTGGCCGAAATGTTACATACTGCTAGGTACTACTGTAAAGTGTGTGGGATGGAGCATTGTGAAATTTCATTGTATATTGCTGAATTTGCCATTTCATATATAAATGCATTTCATGTGGATGTAGAGTTATAGGGAAACAAATGTTGTTTCTTTGTAAAATAATTTTTGTGTGTATTTATGCATTCATATATAGAGAAAAACTTTTGAGCCTGGTGTTTTTTGCATTTAGGTTTTAGATTATGTTAAATTATTAAGTATTATAGTTCGGTTGAAATGTTTTTAGATTTATTTTAGCATTTTTTTTTCTTTTCGTATAATTTGTGATATAAAAATCAATTTGTTTGGTAATACATCGACTTTCAAGTAATGCTTGTTGTTGTCACTGTTAAAAAAGTCGTTATGTTTTGTTGAAAATTTTGTTACGAGTTATTTATTTTGTTAAGTTTTTGCGTTCGTACATGTTTGAAGTCAATACAATACGGAGAAGCACAATTTGTTTTTATTTGAATAAATGCTGTATTGTTATAAACTTTGAATAATATTGATACGCATAAATAAATTTGAACAAAAATATGTATAATTTTAAATACAACTGAAGACTGCATCATGTTTGTACATTTTTTGCCTTTTCTACTGTTCTAATATCTCTTTTTGCCATGCTACGATTTTTATGTTCATGTGCGTGTGTTAACATTATTTATTGAAATGTTACAATTTCATTGTTTATAATGACATCCTGTTATCGTTGTTAATGTATTCAGAGAACTTGTTAGTTCTATACTATTTTTAACTTTACTTTAAAACTCTACGCTACGTTTGAAAGTGAGATATTTTCATTGCAACGTTCCGATGAAACTCTTTTTCCTTTCTTTTTATCAGAATCAATATTTCCTGTTTTTTGCACATCTTCGACTTGATAATATGATTCGCTAATAATAATAGTTTTGAGTCGTTATTTAATTATCATTTTCAATTTACTGCATCTTTCATCTTGTTATTAACTCCATCTTCAATTTTGATGTGATTCGATTGTAATGTGCTACATTTTTTTGAAAATGTGCATATCATAAAAATGAAGCAAAAATGCATTTTAAAAATATCTGACTTTATTCTTATGTGTTATATATAATATATATCTGTGTGGATGAGGTATAAAGGAAGGTATAAATTCAGAAATTCGTTATTTTTTTCTTAATTCATGTATAAAATGTTATTAAAATTCTATTTTGGTATTGAAAAAAATATTCTTATTTTTATTGGGTTTTTTTCCTTGTTTGAAGTTTTAAATCCTATTGTTTAAACTTTTGATAGGCTCATTGTTTATTTACAAGCTAATTAACTGTGAAGCTCTGTATTTGCATGTAACTTATGTGTCCTTCATTAGCAAAAAAAAATATTATTCTAAAATGCTTCAAAAATTAATGATTTTTTTTTTTCTTATACTTTAAATGAAAAATTTTTGTAAAGAAAATTCATGTGTACATGCGTTATAAACTACTGAAGCTTATTTAAAGGAAATCTTGTAAATATTATGTTTTCTTTCTGTTTTATACTTGTATTTTATGATATATTATTTAAAAAGATGATAATTTTTCTGGAAAATAAATTAAGTTTGATATTTATCATAAAATATTAACGACACAAATGTAATTTTTTCTCATTATTTTTTTTTTCAATATTTCTGAATTTATTCATTTCAATTAATTTAAGTTATTTTATTATCTGTGTTTTATAATCTTCGACCGAAATTCAACTCTATTTTTGCCTTAGAAAATGCATTTACACCTCGATGGAAACTGTATAAGATAAACTGTATTATGCTAACACAACTCTGATGTGATCTGTGAAAATACATATGTGTTGAACCATAGAATAAGTGTAATTTTTCATTACACTTAAAATATATATTCATGTTTTTTGCGTAGTTTGACCAAATATCTTATCAACTCTGTTATATCCCAGAGATGTCATATTTTTGCTTGACTGAAAATCATTGTTCGTCGTTCAAGAAGCGTTATGCTTCCTAGTCAGCCTTAAAAATATTTAATGTTGTTACATGTATTGTAGTATATTAGAGTCGAATAAAAAGTTTATTATTGTTTCTGAAACTTTTTTTCATGTGTGCTATTTTATTGTTCTCTACATATGTAACTTTTATTTTATCTATTGTCCGATTTCTAAATTTTTATGCCGTCGATAGCACATTTAACTACTGCTCGAATAGTTTTACGAATAACTTTTGCTTTAGATTATCGATAAGTCTTTAGATTATCGACTCTTAATTTATTGCTTATTTTTAATCATGTTAGCAGCATATAAAAAAGTAGTTCTGAGATTGTGTTATTGCACTGACTTTAACTGATTAATAAGCTTGATGGTCTGTTATTTGAAAATCTACACAAGTAAAGGCGCAGACGACTAAATCTACGGGGTTCACACTGGTAATTGAAAAATGAGAATTGAAACTTTACGATTTTTCTCTCAGAGTTAAATTATAGAAAGCTCTGGAAGCAAAAGGAGTCATAAAATTACTGCAAAAGATGTCAGGAATTGTTCTCTGCTCAGTCGGCTCTTACTTTTGTGATACTCAGTAAAATTTGAGTTTACAGTTCGTTGTGTTTTCTTCATTGTGTCACTGAATCAGTTTTCTACACACAAGTAGGCTATATTCTCTCAATCTATTGTGATTAATTTATTACTCATTTGATTTAATTTTTTAAAAATAAATCTATTTTAAATTAAAGTATTGATATATCATTTCGTTAATATCTTAAAATAACTATAAATTTGACATTCATTTTTAAAAAAATACGAAACTTTAATTCTAATCTAATTATTTTTGCACTTATTTATTAACGTCAAGCGTTTAAGAACAAATGTTCCACCAACCAAAAACTGATCTTAGACCGACAAGTGCATTTTAACTGGAGCTGTTTTAGATGTTTTCTATGAATTATTAACATCTAAGAAAACATTTAAAAGTTAGAAATAGAATATTTGGAATCCGCAATAATGATAAAAGAATTCTAAAAACTTTCATAAATACTCCAAATGAGAAAAATACTTAAAGAAACTCTATGTCTCCTACAATAGTATATATGGAATTAAAATGCTGCATATAAAAATTGTTTGACATGTTTCAATAATAAGAATAAATCGATACACAAATTAAAACAATAAAAAAGCTTTATATTTTTGCGATTCATATCTACTAATGAAATATTAACTCTGGTTAAAATATAATCTAAAAAAATATATCATAGACTTCGGATGATGTGAATTTTGAAATAATTCTTTTAAAAATGTTGAATTACCATTTGAAATATTTTTAAATTTTTAAGAAATAAATAAGTGAGCTGAAGCTATTTATAATTTCGTTTAAGAAAATCATAGAAAAAAAAACATTTATTTGAGACTTTTTAAAGAGAACTTCATACATAAAAACTCTGGGTAATATGTTTCACTATCAGATTCATTAAATAACTATAAATAAAAAGTAATAATAACTAAGAGTTTTAATTAAAGAAAACCATTTTTTCCCGTGGAACAATTTTAGATCCAGTTTAGATAGCAAAATAAGTTCAAATAAATAATTTCAATGAACGTAATTAAGAGTGTCATGTAAAAAGAGAAACGCTTAAAAAATTTGCCTACTTTTCTCTTTTCAATTATAAATGATTCATTTATTTTAAATATTTAAATCTATTCATAACTTAAAATAATAAAGTTACATGTATAAAATGTTATATATTTAATGAAAATGAACAATTTTTTCATGTTTTCTATCTCCTTTTGTTCAGAAAACCAAAATTTTGATACGTTCTTTTAATAAATTTATATAAATAAAGATAAAGTTTCTGGAAGGTCTTCCATAAAAATATTTTAAGCACTAAAATTTAACAATTATATTCGAATAATTTTAAAAAGATGAATCAAACTTAATTATAGAAATTTATTTATCAATATTAAAGCTTAGTTCAGTTATTTATTTTATGAGCAAAGACTGCTGAATCAAAATATAACTCTATTCAGATATGAATACTGATACTTTCAGATCTTTTAAAAAGAATTTCAGAGAACTTTGAGACAATTAACCGATCAATTGCATAAGCATAATTGATATTTCACAAAGATATCTATTAGTTGTAAAACTGAATCAAATATTTTAATACATTTCTGTAAAATATGTCATAAAACTTTATTCTCTATTAAGAAATAAAAACAATTTTTTCGAAACAAAATGCTTAGATAATAAATAATAATCTAACTTATCACATGCAATCAACTCATAAATGTTAGTTTGTCAAGAGTAATGTTAATCATGAAATTAAAATATTGACTTTTGTAATCTCTCATTATCAACCAATTATTATCGAAATAAGCCACCTGCAAATTTATTAACTTAATAGAAGATGTAATGGTTCTTCTAAAGCCTTTTAATTAATACACACTAACAAATAAGCGGAAGATCCTATCGGAAGCTTAATTTTAGATTTAATTAAGTGTTTAATTAATTAAAAATATCTGGACAATCACTGCAAAGAAGAAAGGATTACGTGCTGTTAGTAACACATTTTATATTTTCTCAAATTTCTAATTCTAGTTCTATTCCAATAAAATACCATTTATTCCTAAGCTTTAATTAAATACAAATCCTTGCATTATTAAATGTGTAGATGCACATTTTCTATAGATTATATTGCTTTCACATTTAGAACATTATTGATTTTTTTTTCATTTGTACTACTAGTTGTACGTTTATATTCGAATTCAAAAAGTAAGAAATGGGAAACTTTATGTTTCACTTTTTTTAATATCTAGATTTATATTTTCTAAAACATTTTTTTTTTTATATTAACATTCGATTGGTTATATTTTTTAAGCAAAATAGTTTGCGATTTTTCATTCATTGTTGATATTTTGTATATTTTATAAAAAAAAAAATATTCAAATTATGCGTGTATTTCAGCAATTATTTAATTATCTGTTATGCACTACTCTGAGAAAATGTGTGCTATAGGTTGAGAATAAAAAAAAAATTTAAATTACTATTTTTAAATATTCTTTTCTGCACCATTTCAAAAATTTCAATACAATGTCTTGAAAAATTGAAAAATATGACTTATTTTAAATTTATAAAAATCTAAATTAAATTTTCAAAATTCCGTTAAGGATGACTTTACTTGGAAAAATTTACTTCTAAAAATAACGCCAAATATTGGCATCAATTATGTTCACTATTTTTTTTTCTATTTTACTAACCAGAAATCTTTGTCCACCGAACATTCCTTTTGCAATTTTTGTCTTTTATTTTCTTGAGACTTTATTGAAAAATAACCTTGTGAGCAGCACATCTGTGACAAATATTTTGATCGCATGAAGTAGTCTAGTTTAACCGGTTTATCTTAATATATTTATGATATCTGGGTCTCTGAATAGAAAGCTTTTATAAATTTCATAATTAAATTTCCGTATTGCTGATTACTTTCTTTCATATCAACGATAATGTTTCATTAAATCTTTCTTTTTAGCTTAATTTTATACACTTAGTCTGAATTGCTTGAAAAAAGAAATGAAGAAAAAACTTTTCATTATTAAGTGAACAAGATATCTTATTTTATTTTATAAAAAAATCCACCTTTATTTTATTTGAGTTGAGTAAAAAATAAGTTCAGTTAAATTTTTTTACTTGAATGAGATATAAATGGTTTTACAAGTTTATAATATTTTAAAAATCACATGTTATTTAAACAAGCATGAAAATCCTAATAAAAGTAAATTATCTCAATTATATAATTAGTTACTTACACCATAAAAATAAATTAAGTTATGAGAATTGGAACAATTAAGAAGGAAAAATATACTAGAATTTTTTTTGAAAATCAAAATTTAAATTGCCGTAAATCATAACTGAAAAAAAATACATGGAATTTTTTTAAAAATATACCAGTTTTTAATACAAAATAAATGTTTAAGTTTCAATTATAACTCAGTAAAACAAAATTAATAAGTTCTTAACCAATAATTAATTCAGGGTGAACGATTTGTACTCAGCGCCCTTTCTCCCTCCCTCCTCTGTCATTTAAATGTAATTTTTGTAAATAAGTCATACCTCGGTTTAAAAACTTAATTAATTTTGAGACTCGGTTCGTAAGCCAAAACGATCCCCAACCGAAACTAATCCGTTCAAGTCCCAACACCGAATTACATCTACCTATTTTATGGGTTTAGTTGAAAACAAATATGTATATAAACGAACACACCCAAGACTTTATTATGAAAAACTAGTACTTAATGAAACGCATGATAATTGCTCAGAATCGCATTCTAACTTTGTAGTTTATAATTGCGAGTATAAATTGTTGATAGTAGAAAAGGAAAGGAGGACTACATTGAATACTACTCGGAGGGAGAGTCTACTTCCACAGTGACACTAGGCAATTCCAATTTTGATGTTATTTTCTTTTTGCCATTATTTCAATTCACTGAATGATGGTACAAATCGTAGATATCGCCAAACCAAACTGCACGGCGAGATTACACGCACGAATCACTATTGTCACATTCAGTTCCCCTTTTTTTCCCCTCAGTAGTTACTGAATTAGGCTTCCTAAGAGAACTATCACTTGTTCTTTCCACTTTTGGGGAGCCATATTGAAGGCTAATTTAGAACAAATTATGTGCAAGAAATGTGTAAAATATGTGAGCGAACTACGTACAAACTGAGATAGAGAAAATACGGCTGAGATTTCCGCGTGGACTGTTCGAAAACCAAAGCAAGAATTGTTTGAAAAACTTGCTCTTAAACCTATTTGTTCGTGAACATATTGTATGACAACAGAGAACCTTCAAAACTTACCACTTCTCTAAGCTGAAGTAATTTCCTTAAATCCGATTTACATCATCTTATAACTGTATACAAGTCAGATATTCGCACAAAGATAAATTAGTCCTAATATTTATATTCCAAAGATCTAATAGTTATTTAGAATATGTTCAGACACGCGCGTTCTATTCTTATCAAGAATAAATATTATTGAACGGCGTAAATTCACTGTAGTTGAAGCATGTCTTATGATTATTGAAAATAAGTACGGTTTAAAAAGGGAATTAAAATAATCTGAATATACATGATAAAAATTCAAATTAAAGTATTATACATGATAATCAATTAAAATCGTTTACGGAATGGAAATTTTCAGGTATATATATATATATATATGGGAATTGTCCCGCTGCGCTACAGCAGCGCCACCTTCAACTTAGATTAGATGGTTAGATCTCGAGGTGTAAGCACGCAGAAATGCGTGTCCGTCTTTTTCTTTAATTTTTCATATGTAAATAAACATTTTTCCTCCTTAAATGAGCGTGGTTCTTGACAATATACCGACGCCAACCTCCACAATGGGGGCTCGGGCTCGGCAAATGAACCACTGTTTAAAGTTAAATTAAAATTTAAAATGAAATCTTGCAACTAGAACGCGAACAGGCTAACGGATTGGCTGACGCCCAAAAAATGGACGCTAGTGTGCAGACTACGTTGGAAGTAATTTTGTCGGAGTACAGACGGTACGCCTAAGAAGAGAAAAAAAGTTTTGGACTTGAGTAAATGAAGTGCAGACGGCAGTTACATCACTACCAAGTTACGAAAAATCCATAATTTGTACGAAATTTGAAATGCAGACGGCACTTAAGAAAGAAATTTTGTTGTTGTTCCTGTTGTTCCACCATTCCGTTGGACTTGTTGCAGAATTTATAGAAAAATCAACGCTAAAATAACAGACGGTTTATGTGTTTTGTGTTCCCAATTTGGATATACCATTGTTGGATATACCACTGCTGAAAAGAGGGGTTAGTACCTCCTCTCTTTACCTTTCAATTTATATGTGAAAATAAGTTTTATTCAGTGACTGTGCTACTTGAACTATATAAAGATGATCACCCTTAATGATATTCCTGTTGTGTCAAATTTTCTTAAAAGAGGAAATATTAAAACAATTAAGTTGTTAAACAGTATATTATTTAACGATGCATTTGATCGTAATTCAAGAAAAAAATTGCGAAGTTTTTCCTCATTTCCCAATGATTTCAATGTTGAAGATCGTAAGAAATTAATATTCGATTCTTTTTCTTTAAATGATTTGGTTTGTGTAATAAATGTGTTAGATCTGGATACTAATGGTAGTAAAGAAGAACTCCTTAATAGACTTTTTCAATCTTTATCGAATCTAAATGAATTGCAAACTTTAAACTGTAAATCGTTAAACAGCGACTCTGAAATTTCTGATGACGAAGCAGAAAAAAGTCCTACTTCATTCTTTCCCCCTTCTGTAATGTCTCCGGCTTTGAATCATAACATGTCTGCTAATACTTTCGACCCTTCCCTTTATTTTGTTTTGAAAGATCTCGGAAATTCACATCGAAAGTTTACTGGTTCTGATTCATATGATATAAAGTGTTTTATTCAAGACTGTGAGGAATCCTTTTTTTCCCATCGTTGAATGAACAGCAAAAAATAATATTCGCTAAAACTTTGATTGAAGGTCAGGCAAAGAGGTTTTTATATACGCAACGTAATCTTACCACATGGTTTTCATTTAAAAATGCTTTATTGGAAGAATTCCGCCATCAATTAAATTCTGCTGAGATTCATAGACAGTTAAATAGACGTAAATTACGTCAAAACGAATCCCTTTTCGAATATTTTATGGCAATTCGAGAACTCGCTAGTACTTCCAGTGAAATTATTGATGAATCTTCATTATTTGAATACTGTATAAACGGCATAATGATTTCCCATCAAATAAAGCTATTTTATACGGTGCTAAATCTATCCCAGAATTTAAAGAGAAACTTCGTATTTATGAAAAAATAGTCAGTGATAAAAATAAAAAATCCTTTCCAAGAACAAATTCTCAATTCAGTCAAGGACGCGGCATGAACTCAAAACATAATTTTCATAGGTCTGAAATCCAAAATGATAATGCACATAATAAACCAAAAACTTGTTTTAATTGTAATATGTCTGGTCATATTTCTCGTTTCTGTCCCGACAAACATAAAGGTTTAAAATGTAGTGTTTGTAAAAGTTTTGGTCACATTTCTGCAAAGTGTACCAATAATCCTATTCCAAATCGAACTGATAATGCTGTGTCAACTGTAAATAATTCTCCTCCTTTGATATATAAAACTGTTACTATTAATGATAATGCATTTACTGCATTAGTAGATACTGGTAGTCAGAAAACAATTCTAACGAAAAATGCATATAAAAAAATCGGTTCACCACCTTTAACTACTTTTCATGGATCACTTACAGCTTTTGGTAATGGACACATTACACCAATCGGTAGCTGTATACAAGAACTTACAATAGATAATCAGAAATTTATCACCAACTTTTGTGTTGTTAATAATGACACTATGACGTCAGATGCTATTATTGGCATGGATATTTTAGCACAGGCCGAAATAAAAATCAACACAGACGGTGTTAGATTAACAAAAATTTCGAATACTGAAACGGAAAATACCGAACAATTTTCGATCACTAACATCTCAACAAATGATAAATTGGAACTTGAAATCGGATCAGATGTCACAAAAGTTCAACGAAACATTCTTCATAATTTGGTTTCAAGCTATAAGCCAAATAAGACTGAAACTACTGATATTCAGATGTCTATTAATTTAAAGAATGATACACCAATAACTCATAAACCACGACGATTACCTTTTGTTGAAAGAAAAATAGTAGACGACCAAGTGATGAAATGGTTGGCTGAAGGTATTGTTGAGCCATGCTCTTCTGATTTTTCTAGCCAAGTAGTTGTCAGGAAAAAAGACGGATCCCCGAGAGTTTGTATCGATTATAGAAAACTTAATAAAAACATTGTAAAAGATAATTATCCCTTACCATTAATAGATGATCTGCTTGATAACCTCCAAGATGCAAATACGTTCAGTACAATTGATCTACGTAACGCCTTTTTTCATTTAGGAATAGAACCAAATAGCCGACGATATACATCATTTGTGACTCATAATGGACAATTTCAGTTTCTACGTGCTCCTTTCGGTCTTTGTACATCACCAACAGTGTTTCAGTGGTACATAAACACAATATTTAAGGATTTGATTATTAAAGGTCATGTTTTAATTTACATGGACGATGTCATTATAAAATCTAAAAATACTGAAGAAGGTCTCGAAAGACTTCGAACAGTGTTTTCACTCGCTTCCTCTTACGGCTTAGACATAAATTTTCATAAATGCAAATTTTTAAGTAAACAAATAGAATTTCTTGGTCATGTTATCAAAAATGGTAAATTGTACCCGTCACCACAAAAAATCAAAGCTGTTATTAATTTCCCTGAACTGAAATGCCAAAAGGACTTACAATCTTTTCTTGGTCTTGCTGGATATTTTCGGAAATTCATTTTAAATTTCTCCATCATTGCACATCCTCTAACAGAACTTCTGAAGAAAAATCGTGAATTTAAATTTGCTGATAGAGAAATACAAGCATTCAATTGTCTCAAACAATGTTTATCCTCTCCACCTGTTCTAAACATTTACAATCAGAACGCTGATACCGAAATTCATTGTGATGCTAGTATTCATGGTTATGGATGTATTTTACTCCAAAAATCAATGACTGATAATGCGCTCCACCCAATATATTTTATGAGTAAGAAAACGACAGACGCCGAAACAAAATATAGCAGTTATGAACTTGAAGTTTTAGCTATTGTCCAAGCATTAAAAAAGTTTAGAGTTTACTTATTATGCAAACATTTCAAAATAGTTACTGACTGCAACGCGTTCGCAATGACTCTAAAGAAAAAAGATTTGTGTACTCGAATAGCGCGATGGGCATTGCAACTACAAGATTTTGATTATGAAATAGAACATCGCTCTGGTTCCAAAATGAATCATGTAGACGCACTAAGTAGAAACCCGGTTATGGTCGTACAAGACAGTCTCGTAGCAAAAATCAAAACGGCTCAAGAACAAGACACTGAAATCCAAACTATCAGAGAACTTTTAAAAATTAAACCGTACAAAGATTACCTTCTAAAATCCGATATACTCTACAAGTTTGTAGATGGTGAAGAACTACTCGTTGTTCCTAAAAATATGCAGAATGACATTATACGCAGCTCTCACGAGCGTGGACACTATGCTTCTAAAAGAACAGAAGAAGCACTCAAGCACCAATTCTATATTCCTAAAGTTAAAGAAAAAATAGACTGTTTAATTCAAAATTGTGTTCCATGTATTTTGGTTAATCGCAAACGTGGCAAACAAGATGGTCTACTACATCCTATCGAAAAAGAAGCCATTCCTCTACTCACATATCATGTTGATCATTTAGGCCCATTTCCTACTACAAATAAGAATTATAAACATATTTTTGCCGTCATCGACTCCTTCACAAAATTTGTATGGCTTTACCCAACGAAGTCAACAGATGCTGCAGAAGTTATTGCAAAGTTAGAAAATCAAAAATACATATTTGGCAATCCATCTCGAATTATTTCTGATCGTGGTACCGCATTCACTTCTAAACAGTTTCAAGATTATTGCAGTACCGAAAACATTGAATATTTCCCAATCACCACCGGATTACCTAGAGCAAATGGACAAGTAGAACTTTTAAATTCTACAATCGAAACAGTTATATCTAAACTTTCCATAGACAACCCAGAAAAATGGTACATGCACATCAAAGAAGTCCAAAGAGTTATAAATTCAACATTTCAACGAAGCATTCAAACAACTCCCTTCGAATTACTGTTTGGTACTAAAATGAAGTCGCCAGAAGATCTCAATATCACAAATTTACTTAATGAAGAAATCCAAGCTAATTTTGTCAACAACCGTGACGAGTTAAGGAAAAAAGCTAAACAACAAATCCTGAAAGTTCAAGATGAAAATAGAAGAAACTACAATCTCCGGCGAAAACCAGCAACTATTTTCAAGCTTCATGATCTTGTCGCCATCAAACGTACTCAAATTGGACCAGGACTCAAACTAAAACCCAAATATTTAGGTCCATACAAGATAACGAAAATCAAACCGAACGACACTTACGATGTTCAAAAGTGTGGTTTTTTTGAAGGTCCAGCGAAAACTAGTACGTGTGCTGAATATCTCAAGCATTGGACTAATGATGCTATTACCTGATGAACTAATGAAATGACATTTTCATTCGAACTTTGAAAAGACATTTTTTTTTCCTTATTATCTTTTTTTTTGTATTATATCAGAGTGAATTTCATTTTTTTTTTTTTCATTATTTTGTGTTTTTCTAGTGTATTAATTTTTCTTTTCAATTTTTCAGATATTGTGAATTAGCTTAAATTTTTTGAATTTTCCTAATTGTTAATATTCAACCATAGATTAATCAACTTTTAAGTGAGTATGTTCTTTAATTTTCAATTGTGTTATTATTTTGTTAATATTGTAAGCATATATATTATTGTTTTAATTATACTTTTACTGGCTCACCTGAGGTCAGGTGATATTGTCAGATGGCCGATTGTGGGAATTGTCCCACTGCGCTACAGCAGCGCCACCTTCAACTTAGATTAGGTGGTTAGATCTCGAGGTGTAAGCACGCAGAAATGCGTGTCCGTCTTTTTCTTTAATTTTTCATATGTAAATAAACATTTTTCCTCCTTAAATGAGCGTGGTTCTTGACAATATACCGACGCCAACCTCCATATATATATATATACAGTTGTAATTTAATATTGAAATTTCTTACCATTTCTGGTCAGGCTACCTGTTGACCTTAATTAATTCAGTTATGGTTTTGGGTAGATATTTATTTACATCACTCTAGGTAAATTTTATCTTTTTGGAAATGTTGTTTAAATATATATATAAAATTATGTAATAATTTAGATAGAATTTGTAGTGTTGATTTCAGAATTAATATCTTTTGTTTTCTATTACGTAAGAACTCCTTATAATTGTACGAAATGTTTTAAAAAAATGAATTCCTGTGCAAAACAAACTCGGTTTTTTTTGTACACATTTGAGATAAATAAAATCACATTAATTATAGAATAATAAAAAAAATTAAAACAAAATTAATTTATAATTTATTGAAAGAAATGTTTTATTTGATAATTCATTTCCACAAATTTAATACGGTTCAGGAATTTTTGAAATAGAAGCTCCACCCTACACTAATTTATGTTCCAACAAAAGCAGAGTTTCGCGCCCTTCAATTCTAGTTAGAAATTGACCATTGAGTTTTGCTTCAATTTTTTTTAGAAATTAGTGTTAAATATTAATAATTATAGTATACTTTAGCCTCTTTCCATGCAAATTTTTATTCAAATTCGGGGTTACGTAAAAATTATGTATACGTGAAAATAATTATTTTAATGTGATTTTTATTCACTTTCACACAACCAACTGGGTGTTCAAGTAAGGAAAATTCTGTAATTCAAGAAAATTATCATTTGTAGAATTGTATTCCCGCTTACCCAATCAGAAAATTCCGAATTTTAAAAATTACTCAAAATACATAAACGTCTGTGCATAAATAGGTAGATCTCAGCAGTTTGGAATTTGAGTAGACAACAAAGTTATTTTTATTTATTTATTTTGCACTTGCGATTTTAAATTATATAAAAATAGCGTTATAAAATTAATAACTTTTTCTTGCCTGAAAAATATAATAAATGATAAACTGGTAAGTAATTTTCAAACTTTCGATGCATGCTGAAGATGGAACAAATCTTCACTTTTTCTACCTAATGAATTTTTTCTACGCGAATTCTATTAAGGGAAAATTTTTAGAAACGTATGCATCGCGTAATAAAAGGTTTAGAAGTACTTCATTTAAAGTTATACTTAATACATGTAGTAAAATATCAACCAAAAAAAATCATGACAAATGTCATATTATGTAATTATTTGTGTATGTTGATATTTGTTTTAAGTTGATTTCATATGTTTAATTATCTGTGCAAGAGGCAGACGATATTTGTTGTAAGTGAATTACTTTACTTCATTTTTTAAATTTTTTCTTTCATAATATGGCAGTAAAAAAATTGGAGGGGTGGGGTGGGGTGACAATTTTTATTTTAGTTAATTATTTTAAAAGTTGAATAAAGTGTGCGTAGGTTTCAGTTAGTCTTAGTTATCAGCACCAACTTAAGTTGGTGGTAATAAGAGAGCATGAGCCCTTTTTTTGCATTCAGCGAACTCGATATACTAAAAACGACCATAAATTCCTCGAGTCTTAACTTGTATTAGATGGTTTTATCTAATTTAACCGGTAAAGACGAAAGTTAGGTAAACTCAAACGGAACTATAAGCAAAAATTATTTATTAACAGATAAGTCTAATCGTCACAAACGACGTGTAATAAGATAGGATATCTCACCGCATTGATATGAATCATAAAAATTTAGGCGATAAGATACATTGTGACTGATTCACTTATGTAATAAAAGAAGCTAACGCATGAAAGTAAAATAAAAATTCCTCACATGAAAGTCAAAATTAGAATTATTTGAGAGGAATTTTAACTCTCGATACGTCTGTAATCTGTTTTAAATTATGCAATTACTTTTAGATTTGTTTCAAACGTAACCTTCAAAGTGATGAAAATTGAATAACCAAATCAGCAAACGCAGCAAATCAATTTTTACACATCATCGCAAGCACACACATTCGAAGTTTAAATATATTTTTATTTTTATTAATCTTTGAAACTTTTTAACGAGGTTTCACTTCAACTAACCTCTTGTGGAGTTTCATATGATGTTATTTGATTTTAGAATTTCTTTTTGTGAATGAACCATAATTTAGAATATAAATACTGAAGCATACTGAATAAGAGTGATGATATAGCATTTATAGACAGCGAAGAGTTTAAAAAGAGGGCTATTAGAAAGAAAGAGAGATTGGAAGGTTTGACTCAGCGATTTGTGTGAAGAGATCACCAGTGAATGGATATGTAGTCGAATCCAGCAGACATTACACTGGAATGAAAAGAATAACTAAAAAATTACGAAGTAATAGCAGTTCAGATTAATATTAATAATGCTTAACAAGGCCACGAAGACAACCAGGTTGAAAAAGAAATAATCGTTTTATTTAGAGGCAAAAATAACTGTCTCATCATTAGTTTCAAAAATTTGTCTAATTGTATTCTCTTTTACGTCAGAATTTTAATGTTTTGAATGTTTCACATGAATTCTACTTCAAACAACAAAATGTAAAAATGAAATTTTTCTTTAATTTCAAAATGAATATATGTTAGTGTAAGTTACGTAAAATTGTTAAGGCAAATCACATATAATTAATTCAGTTGATTCGCAAAGCATATCAGGAATTCGAATTTATATTTTGGAAGAGTTTCATTTAGTGAACTAAATTTTATATTTAAAAATGCAAACAAAATTATGCTACATTAGTTTTAATAAAATCTGATGTGTTCGAAATCATATATGAATTTTTTTTACAAAAATTAACGGGAATAGGAGTTTGTTTGATTCAACTTCATCTGTGCACGTAACAAAAATCAACCAATAAATCTTTTAAAAATAGGCGAATCAATTTTACATTCAAAATGCATACAGATAATGTTCAAGAAATACTTACAATGAGGTGCCAAAAGTCATAGGACAGTAAAATACCAATATTCAGAGGGCGGTAACATCACGTAAAGAATATATTCATATCAGGACTTTCATTTATTCTCAAGTGATTCACTAGTTTGATCCTGGTGGCATGAATATTTCAACAGGTTATGGAATTAACAGGTTTTGAAAGTGGAAACCCAGATGGAACTAAACATAATGAACATTCCATTTCGAAAATTGTTGGGGAATTCAACATTCTTGGATCTACAGTGTAAGGGTGTGCCAAGAATACATAATTTCAAGAATTACCTATCATCATGGACAACGTAATGGTTGACCACATTTATGAGTAGTTACTTCATGACCTAGACTAGCAACGTTCGCGTAGAGTAAGCAGTGTTACCAGACAAGCAACCCTGTTTCAAATAATAGCAACAAATCAATGGGGGACGTTAAACAGAAGTGTCCGCGAAGATAGTGCAGCAAAATTTAGTGTTGATGGGATATAACAGTAGAAAATAGACTCGAATAAGTTTACCAACAACATGCCAGCTCCTCTGTTGGACACATGAACATATCGATTGGACCGTAGATGACTGGAAAAACGTTGCTTGATCAGATGAGCCACGATTCCGGTTGGTAAGAGCTGACGGTAGGGATCGAGAGTGCTACAGACTCAATGAGGAGATGTATCCAAGTTATTAACAAGACATTATGTGAGCTTGTAGAAGCTCCATAACAGAGAGAGCTGTTTTTACATAGCAGGGACTAGATCCGCTGGTCAAACTGAATCAATCATTGACTAGAAATAGTTATGTTCGGCTACTTAGGGACCTTTTTCAGCTATTATTGGGCTACATATACGCAAACAACGATTGAATTTTCCAAGATGACAATGTGTCATGTCACCGGGCCAAAATCTTCGCGATTGGTTTGAAAAATATTCTGAACAACTTCAGTGAATGATTAAGCTACCTAAATTTCAAAATACGAATTTCATTAAAATATAGTCGTATAATCAATTTGTGCACAAAATCCTGCACCGGCAATACTTTCGTAATTATGGACGGTTGTAGTGGCAGCATGGCTGAATATTTCTTCGGGGGATTTTCTATAATTTTTTGAGTCAATGCTACGTCAAGTTTCTGCACTTGGCCAATCAAAAGGAGGTTCTTCAACGATATTAGGAGGCATACCATAACTTTTGCCATTTAACAATCAAGTATAAGCAATTATTAGTTTTCGTCGATACAGAGAGTTACACGTTTATTATCGCAAAGATCAATATATATGTGTGTGTCTGTGTGTGTGTGTGTGTCTGTGTGTGTGTGTGTGTGTGGTATTAAAAATTATGAAATATAATAACTACTTTTTGCACATAGTAGATTTTAAGAAAATTTCGAAGTTAAAGCATATGACGAAAGAAGGATATTGATTGTGAGTATTACAAATTATTCATAAGTTTTTAACTTATTAAGTGTGCCTTGAATTTTAATGAATTTCTGTAGATTCACATTAATAACATTCCTAATAGCAAATGAGATTATAACGCATTAATATATCTAAAGAAAGTGTAATTCAATATTTATTCTCGTTTATTCCATAAAAATATATTTTTTCCGCTTAGAATTATGTGGAAAATTTTTCAACAACAATATTTTTGAATCATCAGTTATAACGTAAATGAAAGATTAAAAATGAAAAAGAAAAACATTGATAACACATCGTGAGAAAACTTCAGAAATGTATAAATTTTATTATCACTCCACATTTAATGTGGATGTTGTTACGAATCCCATTCAAGCCTCAGAATTTAATACCGTAATGTGGTATCTAACAAATAGAAGTATATGGCATGAAGTCACTGTACAGTGAAACAATGCATTACTAAATCATTTGAGAAAATTTCGCAAGCCTTCCAGAACGTGTGATGAAATGAACAGATTTTAAAAATGATCAAATGTATGTAGGCAGTGCTAGAGTGGGGTTCGATATCCTTTTGTACTTTTATGAAGTTAAAAGAGATATATAATTCAGTTTGAGACGTCAAAATAAGATTCGACACTTTATATATTTTTTTCCAAAAATAATGTTTGTTATGCAGAATTGTTTTTTTAACAATTTTATTATCAAAAATTTTATAAATTTAAGATATGTATCAATAAAAAAATTATTTTTACCAGCATTCAAAGAGACACAGATTTTTTTTATCGTTAATATGGTAGAATGTGTTTTTCTTTATCGTAGTGGACTTTCAAATAGACTTTTGATTCCATTTCTGCAAAAAGAATTTTTGAAAAGGTCTATATTCATTTTTCAACTTTTTATGAGAAAAAAGAATTTAGCATTGTGACGTAATCTTGTTTCCTGTTTCGTCCGTCATCTTAAATGCTACTCTAGTAAAAAAAAAAAAAATCTAAGTTTCAACATAAATTACTGCACAGATAAGGTAACTAAAACAGACAATTATATTTCAAAATTCTAGTTTAATAATTCTCTAATGAGGAAGATGCTCTCTAACAATTTCATGTTTCTATCCGCGAGTACTCTCAACCTCTATAACAAATCAAAGAATGCGCATACCGAAGTATTCAGTCAACCAGGCAGCGTTAGTTCTTATTAATCTCAACAAAGCACTTAGGCCCACAAGAAAACTTCCGCGCCTTTCACGCTAGCACTCACCGTAATCTTATAATATTTATCCCTCTATTCAGTTATCTGTCACTTGTAAGCGAATTGATAATATCTATTCACTCCACCTCGAAAGTTTACTTAATTTGCATCAACCCGTGGCCGCGGTAGCCTAGTGGTCATGGTAGCGGACTCACGGCTGGCGATTTTTGTCGAGTCGGGGTTCGAGCTTTGATGCCACTAAAGACCCGCCGTGTAGCCGGGGCTGATGCATGCTAAATCTGTCGTGGCTCAAAGTCCTCTCGTTGGCGTGGTGTGGATATTAGGAGAGGGGATGCCAGCTCAAATGTCGTCTTCGTCACTTGACCGAGGTTCAAAATTACGAGGTCCGTCACCAATAGCCTTAGTGTTGCTTCTAGTGCGACGTTATAAAACCAACCAGCCAGCCAGGATCAATGCGTTTCATTTGTTTGGAAAGAAGGTGGAAGAGCTTAAATATAAAGTCTGAAAAAAAATCCCAGATGTTAGTCATAGGAAGTTACACGAATAACCCATGATGCAGCATGAGAAAATAGTGAACATAATGATTATGAATCGTTTAACATGTCTGACCAAGCGCATTTTGATCGTGTACGATTTTCTATACTTTCAATGTGATTTACTGATGGTTTATAAGCGACGCACTTAGATGTAGCGAGAGAGTAATTAGCAAATCATTCAGGAAAGCCGAGTTCACCAACAAGGGCTCCAATCACCAATCGAGCTGTTGGCAAAAGCCCAAGGAAGCCAAGCTCACCTGAAAGGGTTTAGAGCTACAAACTTGCTCCCGAGGAAGAAAAAAAAAAGCTCTAGCACTCAGCATTTGTTGATTAATCAAAAATATTCTTTTTCACAAAATAATGTAGGCTATAACCGAACATTTTTAAACAAATAATATAAAAATTACATATTTGCAAAATACAAAGGTAAGCAAAAGTTATAAAGTGTTTACTAACCAGTATATATACTAGACGAGACAAAAACTTTAGTAAACACTTAGTACACTGTTTACTAAAGTTTTTGTCTTGTCTAGTACATATACTGCTTAGTAAACACTTTATGCTTACCTTTGTATTTTGAAAATATGTAATTTTTATATTATTTGTTTAAAAATGTTCGGTTATAGCCTACATTATTTTGTGAAAAAGGATATTTCTGATTAATTGCATGCAAAAATAAGTTTCCAAAAGAGTTGCAGTCAAAATTGTGTGCAAAAATAAGTTGTATAACCGACATTTGCAATACAAATTTATAATTAATACTACTATTCTAAAGAGAACCAAGAACAAATATTTATCATAATATACATACTATCATATTAAGCTCTTCAAAGATGTACAAACAACTACAGACTTTTATAATACAAGACAAAGGTAAGAACAAAAAGGATCTTTAGGATAGATATCGAAATAGTAGAGAAAGCCCACAACTGGGGTAGTTACAGATTGAAGATGTTATTCCAATGCATAATTTTAATTTATAATGAATAGAGAGTAGGATTTTTAAGGATATAGGAGAACAATAATTTTTTGATATTTCCAGGTGTAGTATTAAAAGACAGTATTTATATAAAGGGCATGGAAATACTTAGGGGGAAAGGGGTTAGCATCTCCAACAGAACCACAAAGGCAACTGGGGGTAGCTTTCAATTTAAAACCATATTAGGAAGAATCATGGTTAATTGCACTGCTGGCCATTAAAATTACAACACCAAGAAGGAATGATCTGATGAACGACAAAATCACATGAAAGGAAGAAGGATAAACAAATGATTAGTATTTCAACGAATTTAGACGATGCAAGAGGGAGAAACGACATCTGAAGCACTGCATAAAAGAAAAGTTGTGTAGAGGATTTTTCATTCGGAAAGCGCTTTGTAAAACTAGAGTTTGTTCAGAATACCTGGTTATGCCTCCAATAAGATGAAATGGTTACCAGCAAGTTTCGGAATTTGATAGAGACAGTATCAATGCCTATTGAGAGTGTGGATTATTGATCCGTGATATCGCCTGTCGCACTGGTCGAAATCCAACCACTGTCATGCAAATATTAAATCAATGGGTCGCTTAGGGTTACACTGGCATACAGGATCTTCACGCTTTTCCATGACTTATGCCCAAGAGGACATGCGTATTGTGAGGTCAGCCCTGCAAAGCTGTACAACCACATCCTGGACCATTAATCATAAAAATGAACATGTTTACAGCACGCCCAGTATCCGCTCGAACGGTGCGACGACGTTTGCAGTAGCGTGGACTGTCAGCACGGCAACCATTACATCGACTTCCCTTGACAATGCAGCATAGAGAGAAACGGCGACTCTGGTGCGGCAAACGACAAAGCTGGATACAGGAGTGGCACAATGTCGTTCTTTCAGACAACATTGAGTGCAGTATTCTGGTGGCCGTATACGTGTCTAGAGGCTCCGAGGAGATCGCTCGTCTCCTGCTTGCATTCGATATTGCCATAGGGGCCCTTCACCTGGTGTGATGGTTTGGGCAGCCATTGGATATACGACACGCACATCTCTAGTTCAAATAAAAAGTAATTTGAAAGCAGATCAGTACATTTCTGATATCTTACGTCCAGTGGTTGTGCTCTATCTTCGAGGCCTGCCAAACTCCCCCTTCCAGCAAGATATTGCAAGACCACCCTCGTGTTGCACGGCCTGTAGATCTGTAACCCATTGAAAACATCTGGTTACGGGTTGCTGAGAGACTGGCCCGCCAGTTACAATTTTAGTAGCCAGCAATGTAGAAATTGTGTAACGTAACTTGAATGGGGCAGATTAATATTTAAATTTGAGTATCCAGGATTTGACCCATAAGGTCCGGAATTAGAGTTTAACTGCCAACTCTCTCAGTCATCAAGTTGTTTATTTTAAGGACTTTTATATCATAGGAGCGAGGTGAGGGAGCTCTCTCATCCTCCCTATTTATAGTAGCGGTTTTTGCGTAATTTTTGTGCGCTTTAATTCAGAAAATATTGTAAAATTTGGCGTTAAATTGGTGTCGGACCCCATAATTTTGAGCTACAATCAAGTGATGCGGACAACCTTAGCTGTAAGCCCACTCTCGTACTTTTTAAGCCACACCAATGTAAAGACCTTGAGACCCGAGAAATTTAATGAGCACAAGTCTCTCTTCACTAGGGATCTTTAGTGAAATCAGGACTCAGCCCCACAACACAAAGGAAAAGCTCCAGCCATGAACTCATGACCCCGACCACTCGGGTACCGCGTTATACTATTAAAAGTTGTTTATAAAAAAAATATTAATAATAAAATGTTCGTAATGATCATTACAGAATCCCCTGTCCTCCATATATTTCATCACCTTTGTATATAAACCACTTTGTGAATTCAAAAAGATTCTAGAGCATTTCGCATTCATTTGTCTATTTGACACATAATTACGAATGTAACTGATCGAAATTTATGCAAATTACTAAAAAAAAAAATGGATTGGCAATTATTACTTATTTCAAAGGGAAATGGGGAAGATAAATATATATTCATGAAAATTCAACATTACTCGTTCTCGGATAACTTAAGATTCAATAAGATCACTGAGTCGTTATCACTAATTTTATTAAGTCATTATTTTGCTTTTCCTACCAAAAATCGCATTAAACAGAATGTGATTTTTTTCAATATTTTGTACAATATGAAGTAGATTAATCGCAATATCGAACTGTGATAACATACAGTCTCCATATGTTCTTATTTATTTTACGCAATTTAAAAGTGAATTTTAAATACACATGTTTCATTTATTTATTGATATTGACAAACTAGTTACAACGGTAGCAGCAAATTAAATAAGCATATTTGTTAATATTAGCTTCCAATTTGTATTTTAAATTAGTTAAAATCAGAATGGTTTATCTCAATGAAAAATAAACAATTCAAAAAAGATATTAATCCCTGAATATGAACAGTTAAAATAACCTTATCTGTCATAACTGATACAATTTACGTGATATCCATTAAAGTAAAATTAAATATCTGATAAAACATTTATTACTATGTACTCTGATTTACAAGCACTATCTAAAAATCGAGAAGAGAGCAAAATCGATCTATTATTTTTGCATGGAAGCGCCTGCGCAAAAAAGAAAAGGATTACCTCCTACGCGGAAATGATGAAATTTCAATGACGGAATTTCAGTGACGTCATCAAGATTTAGCAGATGATGTCTGCAGAAAACGTTGCAATATTTGAACTCGACTAAAATAAATACACAGTAATAAACTATTATAAGAAGGGGAAAAGCTGGTTAACATTTCTCAAAAAAGAAAAGAAAAATCAATTATTTCCTAGAAGAAAGAAGAAAAAAAAGAAATCTTACAAATAAAAAATTCGAATATGAATAAACATGAGAAGAGGCAAAATTCTATCAAGAATAATACTTCCATATTCTCGTTTTTTAATAAATATAAATGATGCCAGCTTTAGTAATAGATCCAATAACATCAAATTTTCATGTGACAAAATAAATCGGTTTAATAATATCAAATAAATTAGACGTATAAATTACTAAACTAAAGCGAATCATAACAAAATAATTGTACCTGATTCAAATCGTGGAAATATATGTAAAAAAAACTGCTTAAAAACTCCTTTTTTAAATAAAAATAACAAAGAACTATAAAATTTATTCAAAATTCATTACTATTATATACATAATGAGAATAAAAACCTTAATACATTTCTATTCCCCTAAAATAGAATGAGCATGTAAATGTGAATTTTCTCTCATAACCATAAAAATGAATGGAAATTATTTTTATTGCTTAAAAATTCTTTTTTGAATAAAATATAATTAAAAACAATAAAATTTATTCTAAGTTCGCAATGTTTATAATGAACGTAGGGTGTTGAAATATATTTCTCCGCTCAAATCGAATGAGCTTGTGAATGCGAATTATCTCTGATAAACATAAAAATGATCGGAAATTATTTTTAGCTTAGGAAAGAAACTATTGAAAACTGCATATTCACATTCGATTTACAAAAGAGATCAAACACAAAGAAGTTTTCATTTGAAAATACTATAACCAAAGATAAAAGTAAAACTTTTTCACTGGAAATTTTTAGTGATATCATATATACCATTTCGATTATACATTTGCTTTTTAAAGCAAATGAATTTACTATTTTGAAAAGTAATAAAATGTAAATATCATATCAGTCATTGGACATATATAAAAAATTATTCAACCCCTTAATTAAAATTAAAATTGCTTGCTTAATCAAACAGTTTAGGATTTTATTGGAAATAGTGGAATTTACGACAATTTTTAACTGTTTAGGCAAAGAATATACTAGTATTTGTATGATTTCTATGAAACAGTATGTTTTTCAATTCTTATATGATCACTTTCCCAGTTCAAATTTCTTCTTTACATCACGTTTCCTCACTATTTTTCAATTCTACCCAAGCATATTCCGTTGAATTTAAATTTTGTGAATCCGGTGTTTTTTAAAAGCCATTTTAGATAATTATACAAACATCAAAGATGAATAATGAGAGTCAAAATCACACACAAGCATTGCCTAGATAAAAATTTGAAAATGTTTCAAATGCCTAATTTTTTAAACTGGTATTTAAAATTTTTTTATTTTCAAAATATTTAAATAAAGCAAATAATCCATTTTATTGTTTTTAAAAAATGCAACGTAACGTAATTGTGTAGTTCGTGTTGCTTTCTCTCAAGAATCTAATCGCATGCTTCAAAATTCCGTAACCAAGTGTTTCATATTTACTTCATCCTTTTTTCCCTTATTTTCAACCATTTGCTCATCTAGTACAAAAGGTATTCAATTTACTATTATTTCAAAGAGAAATTTCATTTCCTTTCTGATATAGTATTGTTTTTCATGGATTTTTGAAACGCATATCTTTCATTTTACGTATTTGCAAAAATTCAATGAAACTCTCATGCAATTCAGCAAATTTGATTGGTTGCCTTACAATTTCAAGTAATATAAATGAATTAAATTTCGAAATATTTTCGGGAAAAATATTTACAATACTTATAACTGCGCAGAAAGATTTATAGAATTTAATTGTGATTTGTGATTTTTTTTTAAAGAATAAACATCTTAACAGTGCGAATAAACATTACAATGATATATATATATATATATATATATGTGTGTGTGTGTGTGTGTGTGACACTCCTCTTCTAGTTTTCAATTCTATTTTCCTTTTTTAACAGCTTTACGACGTGTAAAACAATCAGATATGCTAATATTAATGATTTTGGGGAATATTTTCTGACTAAAGTATTAGTTTTAAGTAGAATAACAAATTTTTGAATGTTATTCAATGTTCCTATACGACAGCGAACCATTTTTATTTAATTATTAGAATATTTTTAAGCAGTTAAAACAACGCAAACTGTGATGTTCAGTTATTTATTTGTTCGAAATAAGTTCACAGTGTCGGATGTGACTTCAGTCATATGCTCTTTTTATGGTTGAGTCTGTACTTTTATTATTTATTAATATGGATACTCTTTTAACAAAACTTTATGCATAGCTTTATTCAATACTACCTATAAATGTTATATACAATAACTTTTTAAAATACATAAATTTACCAATGAGTCTACGATACCTTTCCTAAAAAGTTTCCGTGTGCCTAATCAACTTTTAAAAGCCGCTAAGAATATTAGCAAAATTTCAGTATTTCTAACAATACATCAGGATTTTCTTTTCAGTATATTTTAATCGGTAACCATCAAAGGGATACTGTTAAATTCAACTGAATCTTTTTGTTCAAGTGGAAGTCTGTGTTTGTATTTTTTCCTCTCTTGTTTTTTTTTTTATTTTTATTGTGTCATTTATTAAGTATCTCTTCCGTTTAATCAATTCTACTTCTTACAATGAACCCACGTTGGCTTCGAATTGAAATGAGCTGCATCGTTTAGTTTTACTACTTTTACTTTTCATACTTTTACTTTTCATACTTTTACTTTTCATACTTTTATCACCCAGCCTTGTTCTAAGTTTTGGGACGAACAATCCGGCAGCAGAAAATGCTCTCTAGGCTTTAACTGACGTTGGAAGAATTGTTTTTAAGGCTTCATATAGTTTTATAATGTTTGGTGATGGATTTTCAGTCGAGTCAAACAACTACATCACTTGTTTCGTGATTTTGTTGAAATTAGTACTTTTTTGGTCGAACAATATAAAACTTTTCTTTTAGAGTAAATTGCTTTCTCTAATTTTTCGTCCAACGTCATAGGTTTTTTCTTTCAAAATCTCCATGCTATCTTCTCCTGAGTGCGAAGAGTTGGATATTGAGTCCTCTTCTTCGCAGAATATTGTCCCTATCAATTGGGCTTGTCTAACCAAACAATTTTTACGAGGCAATCGCGAAATATCGACAGTAACTGCATCTCCTTCGTATTTTCTCCCAAAATTCGGGTATTGCATTAATTCTATTAAATTAACGTTGCGTCTCTCATTAATTCTTTGGATTAGAGAATATTTCATACTTTTCGCAAATTCTGAATTTTGTTCGTTCAATTCTCCAATAACGAAAGAAAATACACCTTCTGCAGTTAGCAAAGTTGCATTTCGACTGCATAATTTTTCTAAGACAATTTTTACTGGCTTTAAGCCGGTTACAATTGTAGTCACAATTTCAAACTCTACATTGGCCATCATTTGTTCTTCTTTAATGTCAATTAATGCTTTTAAAATTGCTGACTTTATTTCTAAAAATCTTTCAAGCATTGCCAACAAATTATTCCAGCGTGTTTTGGTATCCAAACAAACCAGCTTTTTACAGCCAAACTCTTCTTTAACATCTTCTTCATCAACTTTTACTTCGTTCCCGGGAATAGAAAAAGTACAGAAATCTTATGATTTCCCGGGATCCCGGGAAAGAAACCCTAGTCTTGAGTGAAATCAGGACTCGAACCTACAACTCGGCTGAAAAAAATGCCGGCCATGAGCTCGTGCCCATTACCATTGGTTATCGCGGACGTGTGTATTTTTCTATCAAGCTGAGAATTATAATGTAGAAGATGTATATAAAGTATAAATCCTTCTATTTCTCAAAACTACCAGAAATTCAAACTATAAGGAATCTGGACTCTTACGTTCCTTAGTCTGTTTTTGCAGAAGTTTCTAGCATAAAATCAAGTTTATTAACGTTTTCTTAGAAATTTAATCGAAGAGTCTTTAATGTCTCTACATATCCTTCCTTGGCATGGTGTGGAATGTTAGATGCCTGTCACGTAATTTCCACGTGTAGCTTTACTTCGATGTTAATTAACATCTTTGCGACTACATGCACTACTGGTGGTACACGACGTATATTGTTTGTAGTCTTCCATGGTACATCGTCGTATGTTGATCTTTCAACGTAGAATCAACCGAGTTAAAGAAGTAAAGTTTTAAGTTAACAAATGTTAATGTTAATGTTAAGAATTAAATATATATATATATATATATATATATATATATTGTTACGAAAATTGTCCGGTGTGTGTAGGTGAACAGTCCGACAAACAGAATACTAGAAAAATAGTAATTTATTCTTTAAATAATAATAAAACAGGCAGCACAGACGACAACAAAATCGTACTTGCACAAATTTACAATACTAAAAATAAACAGCAATCCACAGTTTAAACAAAATCACGCAGCTTGCAAAGCAAGCAAAATAATCTCTTTCACTCCGAAAGACTATCAGCGGCTCTGTCTATTTATAAACCTTGAAGACCGGATGTGACGTCACATAGAAAGTTCTCCAATGTTTCGGTCCTATTTTGGAAACTTCTCGACGAAACTAGATTATACTTGAAGATTCGTGATGCCAATTTTTATCGCCAATGTCGCCAAGTTTGTTGCCAAGGCCGGGGGTCGAATTCCCGCTTTTCCCCTTGGCGTCCAGATAGCCTGTGAACGTCTCTTAGCAACCATACGATCAGTATTGCTGGGAAGCAACATTTCATATTTGTAACAATATATATATATATATATATACATACATAAAAGAGCGATTTGAAGTGTATCGTTGCCAGTTTGTTAAACATAATGGATCAAGCTTGA
Source organism: Nephila pilipes (assembly GCA_019974015.1). Classification (NCBI taxonomy): domain Eukaryota; kingdom Metazoa; phylum Arthropoda; class Arachnida; order Araneae; family Nephilidae; genus Nephila; species Nephila pilipes. Next base: position 811,462 of record BMAW01024151.1, read on the forward strand.
ACTGTGGACAGTATATGTAGATTGATTGGTAGTTCATAAACATCGCACTTAAAAGCTTCCCAATAGCACCGAGCTATTGGGAACGGACTACGGCCAATTGCTAAGGGCAACACCAGATCTGGAACCCCACTTTCCAAACTTGCCCACCATTCCAATTCTGGAACAGATTTAATAGCCTCCAACAGATTTAACGCATATCATCCCCGTGTGTCTGTAGCTGCGCAGTTTGTAAGAAAGTACACTTCATACAGAATTCAACGATTTCAAAGTGAAAACATTTTAATTTCTAGATTAAATTTCAACATTGAATATTTTCCCTGTTACTCTAGTTGCGAAAAACTTTAATGTTTATAATTTACTATCACGGAATATTGTTATTTTTCCTGTAGCAGGTTCTCTTCTTGAATCATATAGCTAACCTTTTTATTTCGCTAAAATACTGATCCGCCTTGACAAGAATTATGAAGTTATTAATTCGATGAGAGTTGTGCCTAAAATCCTTAATTACCATCGCAACCATTAGTTTCTGGAACTACAAGTTATTTCGTTTCCACTCTAACGGAAAAATTACGGATCTTCGACGACTAGTGTGTCAAAGGTCAACTAACATCATTGTCGACTCATATGCAATTTTGAAACTCGGAATCAATTATTTCTAAAATTAATGGCAATTTAAGCAATAGTTTCCTCGTAATAATGTGATGGATATCTGAAAAAGTACAACTGTACGAGAATGAAGAAAGTCAAAGTAAATGAAATATAAAGAATTAACTAATTTCTCACTCTTTCAACTGATACTGCTTTCAAAAAGTTACTAATAGATGACATCTTTTTCTTCGATTGCAGAAAATGTTTTAATAAATGTAAGAAAGGAAAGTAAAATATATAAAAGCCTTTCTTTTCTTTTTTTTAACACTTCTGGACGAATTTTATTATACTTCGTTTACATATGTGACTTAGTTTTGAAAAGGTAAGAAAATATTCCATAGAACTAACATTACTTTAACGAACTCAAAATGGACGGTGTACAACAACGTTAAGTCGTTTTTTTTAAATTGATTTATATATATATATATATATATATATATATATATATATATATATATATTACTATTTTTAATATGATATGCATTCTATTAAAAAAATTAAATGATGAGATTCATTAAAATCTACTTTCACAAATTCTATCGCCAATTTAACGTTCAAAGCGAGAAGCGTAAGAAAATTTATCCAATTTATTCACTTCAAAAGATTGTTTTGATACATTTGCGTGAGCTCCATTGTTCATTGAGCAGATGTCTATAATTTTCCAATTATTTTTAAATGTTGTGCCATATTTTGATGCACATATTTCGTTTGAACTCTGATATTCTCATAATCATCGTATCTTTTGCAATTCAATGCTCTCTTGGTAATCCTGCAGATACCGGACCAGAGCGCCGCCGGATTACAGGAAAATCATTAATAATAAAGTATTTTTAGCAACAAAAATTATGCAATATTGAGTGAAATTTAATACAGTTCACCCAAATGAAGAGCCAAACAAATCAAGTAATTAAAACTACACAAAATGTACTATTTTGTATTGATAACTTGTATTATTCCATTGAGGTAGAAAACAGAAAGCAATTTTCTGAGTAATAATTTTCCTTTGTAAAACATCAGGCCACTGACAGGGCCGGAAAGGCGAAGTATTGGATTATAGAGTACTTCATTTAATAACCCATTTTTAAATAAAACGTAATTTAATTTCTTCATTTCTTTGAAATATATTTGACGTTTTTAAGGAGTTATTTTGACAACTTTGTGATGCTTCTTTGAATTGACCCGTGTAAGAAACATATTTTTAACGAAAAATTTAAAACATGTAAATATAAATGAACGAAAAATCGTCATTCATGTAAATATAAATGAACGTAAAATACTTAAATATATATATGGATATAAATCATACTCATTCCACAGCATTTTTAGAGTAGTTAAGTTCCGAGACTGAATAATAGTCTTTTCTCTTTTAATAGCTCTAAAAAGATATTACATTAAGAGAGATATTTGAAGAAGTTATAAACCAATTTGTACACTGGGGTTTTTTTTTATGAAAATACGTTTCCTTGAAACAGGACATGCACCTTCTTTACTAAACAAATAAATATAATGCTAACATCACGATTTCCACGAATAGTTCACTTACCAGCAACCTTGAAGAAACTCAGTCGAAGATAAAAAGATTTCGGAAAAAAAGGAAAATGTGCAACTATCGACGATAACTCAAAACCAGTCCCTAATCCAAAACAGCGTCAAAAATCCTTAATGAGGTGTAAAACAAAATATGAAGAGTTTGTTTGTTAATACTTATGAAATTACCTTTACATTTATCCAACTGTTTCTGCTGTACTACCAGGAAAACATGTATGAGACTTAAAATTGTCATGTGACAGAAAATTATATATATATATATATATATATATATATATATATATATATATATATATATAAATCCATTTCATTTCTTCATTTTTGGCCTGTTTATTGTGTTCTGTGAGTAATATATGCCATGGTAACCATGATGTGTTTTATAAACATGTTTTCGATCACTTGACCCTTCTCTAAAACTATGTTGCACACCTTCGAAGCTTGGAATCAGTGAATTTATCAGCAAGGGACTGGAGTATTCTATCTCATTTCCATAGCAAACAACTTTCCAACTGCTTATAGACTATGAGAATTATAAGCGAAAGTCAATATTTCTCTCAAGAATTCCCCAGGCATTTTCAATCAGATACTTGCTCTAGGAATAACGTCCCCAATCCATTCAAAGGATTCATTTGCCAAGAAGGAATTCGGCCATTAGCCACACATACAAACAAATTTGAGGAGCTCGTCCTTATATCGCTCAGCCGTCTAGGATTCATTTCTAATTATATGCAGATTAGTATAATCATTAAAAGAGATACCATGCCATTACTATGCTTCCTCTATTTTCGTTTAAAAATGAAAGGTTATTTCGAATCTACATTCGCTCTAACTTATTGTTAATTTAAATAAATGATTTTTTTGTCGAATCGCAATTTTTCAAAATCTTCAAAATATTTCACGGATCACTTTAGGTTATCATTGTTCGAATACCATGATCATAACAACTCGCTACGACACCGGTAGATGGAAATATCAAAATTTAATTATTCCACAAAATGAAATCCTATATACACTCATCGTCAAAAAAGGATGCACTCAAAAGTAAGCAAGGTATGTAAATGCAAATAAGTAACTGTTTCGTCTCAATTAAATATGGAAGTGATTAAAGTGTCAGCCAAGTTGGTGCCAATGGTGTCAGTAAACACGTGACCTATATGCAGCTATGAACCGTGTGGCGCGCCCCCTTACACAGCAAGATCCATTTGCACTTCCTCCCCTTGTCATGGGGCGGCACATTGAAACAACTAATTTCTGCATTCAAATTGCGAGTACTCTGCTTGAGTACCTGTGTTATTGGTATTTATGTCCATGCAACCATCAGAACACAGCAAAAGAGGAAAATGCGTTCTTGTCGATCACATTGATGTCCTCCGCAAACGATACAGCGTAATTTCCATTCTGGACCTATCCGGATTCTCTTCTCTTCATCGACGGCCTGGACCTGCCGAGTTTATACTGGATGTGTAAAAAACATCATGCACCAGTAATTTTATAATTCTCCCTATGCAACTAACATTCATGTCTACATTCTCGGTTACATTCATGTCTACAAGAGTTACTCGACATTTATCCATCACTATAACACATGGATCAATAAGTTCCGAGACTAACCCAGAGATGGCGCTCGTAGTAAACCAGTAACCAGGTCTTTCTAGAGTACTAACCTTTGCTTGAAACGTGTCAAAATTTTAAGTCGATCGGATCAGAAACAGCTGAGTTATCGAGGTTGGAGTAAAGTCGTTTTGTAGTTTGTTTAAAAAATGGAAAAAAACGAGTTTCGTGTTCTGATAAAACATTGTTTTTTAATGGGTAAAAACACCGTGCAAGCGAAACAATGGATTGAAAAATGTTACCCGGACTCTTGTCCATCAAAAGCAACGATTTGTCGGTGGTTTACCGAGTTTAAACGTGGTCGTACCGACACAAATGACGCGGAACGCTCGGGTAGACCTGTGGAAGCCGTTACACCGGAAAATGTGAGTGAAGTGACAAAAATTATAATGAAAGATCGTAAAGTGAAGCTCCGTGAGATTGCTGAGATGACACAGATATCATATGGAAGTGTATTTACTATCCTTCATGAAAAATTGAGCATGAAAAAGGTTTTTTCCAAGTGGGTGCCGCGATTGCTTTCGATGGAACAAAAACAGCAACGAGTCGATGATTCAGAAAGCTGTTTATCGCTATTTACTCGTAACAAAAAAGATTTCTTGCGTCGTTACGTGACCATGGTCGAAACATGGATACATCACTACACTCCAGAGTCGAAGCGGCAGTCATCAGAGTGGCGCACAGCTGGCGAAAGCCGTCCGAAAACGCAGCAGTCAGCTGGCAAAGTCATGGCGTCAGTTTTTTTGGGATACGCATGGCGTGATTTTCATTGACTACCTCGAAAAAGGTAAATCGATCAACAGTGATTATTATATTGACTTGCTGGTGCGTTTGAAGGAGGAAATCGCAAGAAAACGACCGCACAGTCTCGGGACTTATTGATCCATGTGTTATTTCATTCTATCATGATAACTTTACGATACAAGCTGTATCTTTTTCAGTTATCGTTAGCTATTAATTTTGTAAATAATTGAACTAACTTCATTGTTATTCTATTTGAGCGAGTGATATTCTCAAAAACAATACTAACTTAAATGACAAATAAATATTGATATATAAAATATTACATTGTCCTGGATCATTTGCAACCTAATGATCTGAGTCAGTTATAGTGTAGTGTATGCTTAAGCAACTAATTACCGCTTCAATCCTTCTCTAATGTTTTCAGGTTTCATTCATCGCTTTGAGGTTTAAAAACCCTTTGTCCAAAAAAAAAAAAAAAAAGACATTTATTTGAATAGTTGGACGCCTTTGAGAAGGGTCTAATCGATATAGGTGGATGTTCCATTCCGTCAGATTGTGCTCGCAGATGTTACGGTTTCCTGCTGTTAGCAGAATTGGGTACAATGAAGTTATCGATCATGACAAATAGGCTCAGGGAGAGCTATACGGACTACAAACAGTAAAGTTGGAAGAAAAGCGAAGCATATCAACTGCCACCATTCCGGACATTATGTGCACTATGATGCTCTTTCTGCCTCATCCTGTAAATGCCAGTACTATTCGCATACGGCCGCATGTTTCAGGATTGCTTGTATGAGAGCCATTACGGAGATTGCCTTTGATAGCACAACAACGTCGCCAAAGATTGCAATGATTCAATAAAGGAGCAACACAGAGCCATGAGGAATAGCTGTGGATTATCTTTAGAAATGAGTCTCGCTTTTGTTTTGATGAGGATGATAACTACTCTCATGCGTCGAAGCAACTCGGTTAGCGCTATAGTGGACAATTTGTTGTCATTCGCCATACATCCAGACAGCAGGGTTTAATGGTATGGGATGGAATTTTTTATACGATGTCTGATCACTGTTAATCTTCATCTAAGCCTCTTTGAGTACGTTTAAATGATCCTTCATTTTAAGAACGCCCATCCCGGTCCTCTCAGATTAAAATAACGCTCATTCTCATACCGTCTCATGAGTTTGCCTTGCTGGTATAGACACTATCCCATAGTCAGCAGCATTGTCAGACCGGTAGCCCACAAAAAACTCGTGGGGCGCTCTAGACCGTTCTGTTAAGACTCCACCATTACCTCAAAATTTTCAAGATACATACCAAAGATAAATCTGCATGGAATGAGTTGAGTCAAGACTCCGTTAAGTGCGTCTATGACTCCAAGCTGTGACATGCGGCAGAATGCATTAGAAATAGAGGTGGACCAACCTTCTATTGAAAGTTGTAATATTTTCTATTTTGACCCATAAATTTGGTCACACCCACGCTCAGTTTATAATCAGGTCTTGTTGTTGGAGAGCACAAACTGACTTTTTCATATTTCACACTCACCTTTTAGATGAGACTTTTTTGCTGAGTGTTTATATATATATATGGTAAATGTAATTAAAAACTGATGGAAACGATAAAAAAAATTGAAAAGTGTTCTGGTAAACCAAAAATGATCCACCTAAAACAATAGTCCCTTTAGTGGCTAATAATATTTAAAAGGAAGGAATACTCGTTTCGTTTTCATTTCAATACCTTTTCAATTTCTTTTTTTAAATACAAAAGGGATGGAATGCATTTGTTTTATATTCATATAAGCACTGAACACTCTTCCAGATAAAATAAACACTATAAATTTAACAAATAATGTGTTTCGCCCACTAATTTATTTCTAGTTTTCACATCTTAGATTTCCAGAAAGTTAAGTTAACGTTTCCTTTTCCTTGAGGATTGTTGTATCAGGGATCTGCAAGAGGTTATTGGCTTTTAATATTTTTGAGCTCCACAGAGGACGAGGACAGTATTCGATTGGGCTGATATTGTAATAGAACCACGGAAAGCCATAAAATAAGGATTCGTTCCACACGTGCTCAGATAACAGATTTTACGACGTAGAAAAGTTTTAAGCAGATCTATTTTAAAAACTTACTGGCAATAAAATAAACTCACTTTTTATGTATATATTTTATCAATTTAATTAATAATACAGTGCACTGAAGATATTCTTACTATTCTGATCTCTCTCAAAAAATACATCGTGATCTTGAAACTTGTTGGTATGGCTTCTTTCACTTCATGTTAACGCTTCGTTTAACCATGTGAGTTATGGGATTCATTCAGATTAAACTACTGAGCAACATTATTTATTGTCTCGCCTTTTTCTTTAGTCTGGAAATGTTAAATTTGACTCCTAAACATATCCGAGCCCTTGCCTTGTACTCAATCTTTTATTATTAATATCATCTGCAGATGTAATTATTTATCGATTTCATAAATTCTCTGCTGTTCTCATCAACTCACTAAACAGGCACGTATAGCTGATCACGAAACAAATTGCTTACGGGAATACCTGAATTAAGTATTCTCACTCAACGGATTGCGGTCAATTCTGGTAAAATGAAGCTCAGTCAAATGTATCCGCTCATATGGAAAAATTTCTCGGCGTGAGTGAGTTAACCATTGATTTACTTGTTTAATCTTTAAACTAAGAAAATATATATACAATATCCATAACTTACTTGTTTTTTAATATATGCAGTTTCAACTAGTATTAATAATTTCATCTATATTGTATCATTTTGGGTGAATTTTAAAATGACTAAGGAGGACTTGTGAAAAGATAATTATTGATAAAATTACAACTTTTATTTTCATTACCTTTTAGTCTGCTCGTTTTCCTAAAACAGGGAGGGGGGAGGGATAAAAACAGATCGAAAATGATTTGAAGTGCGCAAATAATCGTACAAGAACTAATATGTTTGGTAATTTTTAGTATACTTTTTGATCTTGTTCCCTGATAAATGTTGAGATTTTAGAGAAATTAAAAACTAATTACAATGAGTAACATACAAGTTAAAATGTCATATTGTGTGCACACACAAATTTAAATAAAAACTATCATGCTTGATGTATATTGTAACAGGCTATAATACTAAAAATGTATAATACTTTTTTTTATTGCGGTTCCAAATGAATAGGGTTACCACAACGTCATTTTTTTTCTTCAGGGTTTTTATTTTCTTGAATGTAAAAATGAACGAACTCATAAAAAATTGACTTAAAGTACTAAAATGCATGAAAATGTTGTTTTTTTTTTTCTTATCAAACAATGCAAAGTCAAAGTAAAATTGATTTAGTTGCTAAAAAGCACGAAAAAAAATGTTACTTTTTTTTATCAAACATTTAAAAGTCAAAGCAAAATAGGTTTTAACATTTAAAAGTACGAACGTGTAACATTTTTTAATAATACATAGTCAAAGTAAAACTGATTTAAATTTTGAAAAGTATGAAAATGTTTTTTTTTTTTTTTTTAATCCAACAATGCGAAACAAAAGTAAACCAAATTATGAGCATTTGAATAACTTCAAATATATCGCAAATTTTGATGGAGAAAAAATATCACAATGGATTTGTGTATTGAAATCATATATTTTTATCCTGTAAGACATTTTTCAAATTTTGATTTTTGACTCAGCGTTTTTTAGAGTATAGATAAATTTTCTATTCCCCCGATTCAAATATCTTGTTTAGAACGAGATAATTAGCTACTTTCCAACTTTTAAAAAAAAACTGACAGAGCACTTTTGTTTCATGTTCTAAAAAGTAACGAGTTTTTAACGAAAGTCTTTTTACGACACTCTTCCTTCTTTTCTACTTATTCAGATTCTAAAAAAAAAAAAATTACAGCTACTTCTTACAAAAAAAAATCCATCTCTTCATATAAGAGATCGAAATTTACTACTACTTCCTCTTTTTCGAATCATTCAGGGTGTCTGAATTCACGAGCCCATAAGGTCAACGAGCTTCTAAAAGAATTTTTGGTTGCACCTGACTTGACGCACTTTAAGTCTATTTCTTATAATCTAGACAAAACGACAAAGACTTATCCAGACTCTCTGCAAGAAGAATAAACATAAGAGCATGTGACAATAACAGGATGTGTACAGAATAACTGATATTCTCTCTCTCTCATGTGATTTTTCTGATATCTTATAATTCAGAATAACACGTTCTATAGATTTCCTTTAAGCAAACATGACACATTATAAATGAATAAATTTCTGTTCAGAAAGTAATGCTTAAGTTTAAATAATTTTTTTTTTTGAAAAAAAACCGCACAAGAATTAAAATTTCGATTAATATCAATTATTTAACAAATATTATTTTTGATTATTTCCAAAAACATTTATTTCTTAATTTTTCATTAGCAATTATTTCCTTTCAAAAGCTTATTAGATATAATGAAAATTTAGGCTAGTTGAGCTGTGCTTAAAAACAACCACTTTATTTTAATTTAATACTGTTTTTGTCATTTTTGAATGAGACATTTATAAGGGGGAAAGTACATTCGTTTCTTCATTATACGTTTCAAAACGATTATTGGATGTAACGAAAATTTGAAAAACAAACTTTTTAAAACGATTGTTGGATTTACCAAAAATTTGGACTAGAGAGCCACAATTTTTTTAAGCATTAATTTATTCCAGCATTTTTTGAATCAGATATTTATAAACGGGGTGAAAGCATTCAATTCGTCATCAGCACAAAACTCATATTTGCAATATAATACTCCTTCAATAATCGGACGTTTTTACACAGCAGACAAGCTTTCATTATTCCTTCACCTATGAAATAACGTAGGCTATGATAACAAAACGTTACATTTATTGTAGTAGTTCGACACTTTATTTGCAAGTACTGTATGAAATTTTACACAATAAAACAAAGTTTTTGCTATTTACACTGCTTGCCATTAAAATTGCATTACCAGGAAGGAATGATCTGAAGAACGTCAAAATCACAAGGTTGGGATATGCAAATGAGTAGTATTTCAGCATATTTAGACGACGTAAGAAGGAGAAACGACATCTGAAGCACTGCATAAAAGAAAAGTTGTATAGAGGATTTCTCATTCCGAAAGCTCTTTGTAAGATCAGAGTTTGCTCAGAATATCGCGGAATGCCTCAAAATAAGAAGTGCTTACCAGCAAGTGTTGGAATTCGATAGAGGCAGGATCGTAGCCTATCGAGAATGTGGATTATCGTTCCGTGATATTGCCCGTAGCACTGGTCAAAATCGAACCACTGCCAAGCAAATATGTAATCGATAGGCTGCTGAGGGTCATAATGAACAGCATGCAGGATCTCCACGCCCTCCTATGCCTAACGCCCGAGAGGACAGACATATTGCAAGGTCGGCCCTGCAAAACCATACAACCATATCACGGACAAATAGTCAGGAAATGGGCATGTTTGCAGCAAGCCCTGTATCCTCTCGTTCGGTGTGGCGACGTTTGCATCAGCGTGGACTGTCAGCACGGCGATCATTACTTTGATATACCATAGACTGAGAAGGCGAGAAATCATTACTTCGGTTTCCCGACATAGAAAGAGACGGCGACTCTGGTGCGCCGTATGACAAAGCTGGATTCAGGAGTGGCACATTGGCGTCTTTTCAGACGAGTCCCGGTTCTGCGTGAGGTATTTTGATAGCTGCAAACGTGTCTGGAGGCTCCGGGGAGACCGCTCGTCGCCTGCTTGCATTCGATAACGGCATATGGGCCTTGTTCCTGTTGTAATGGTTTGGGAAGCCATTGGATACATGGCATGCACAACTCTAGTTCAAATCGACGGTAATTTGAACGCAGATCGGTACATTTCTGACATTTTACGTCCAGTGGTTGTGCCCTATCTTCTAAGCCTGCCAAACGTCGTCTTCCATCAAGATAATGCAAGACCACATGTTGCACGTCGTGTTCTGGTCTTCCTCGATATACAAGGTATTCGATTGTTGCTCAAGCTTGAACGGTCTCCAGATCTTTCAACCATTGGAAAATATCTGGTTATGGGTTGCTAGGAGACTGACCCTCCGCCCCTCTCCAGCTCATACGCAGGTGTTTCTACTAATTTCGCACCCCTGTAAACCTCATAACTGCTTGCAAATTTAATCATTTTGTCTTCATACCATACTGTTTACGTGCAATAAATATATTTTTCGCATTTGCTTACCTTCATGGTGTTTCAATTTTATTGACCAGCAGTGAAAAAGCATTATTATTAGTGTATTTGCAGTAATTCCGCATTTTCGGTAAACCGGCAGTGCTCTTGTTCGATATCTGCCGGATTACCGAGAGAGTACTGTGCATCAAACGTATCATATAGCCTAAAAAAGCAAAACTGTTCCGTTTAAAAAACATTTGAAATAGTGTCTAAAAATTATTAAGTGCTTTTATTGATTGAAATATTTAAAAAGGACTTTACAAATATTACATGCAAAGACAACAAAACTTTAGTTACACCTCTTATCACCAGTGACAAAAAGGCATATGGTGTGCTACATTGTCAAAATGGAAAATATAATAAGACTTTCAGGGCACTTCCAATGTGTTCACAAAGTAGATGTCTTTTATCTATTGTAAATAGGACTCATACTCGATTCGTTCAGCCGAAAGAATATCTGGTGTTAGTACATCTAATTTTAATTTTTCCTGTTCTCCGGTTAACCACGATTTTCGATATTCCGGATCAGTTCTGGTCTAATTCGACTTAACCAGGTTTTTTACTTTACTACATTCTTCTACTCCTTTGTGTGCCTTTTGCAATTTCGGGCTTTTAAACCAGAATTTAAGGCTTCAGTTACATATTAAGCAATGAATTGAGTTGTTTTTTAATGTCACACATGGAAGCACGAGGGCTATAGGAGACAGATCTCATAATTTTAAACCTCGGTCAAGTGATGAGGAAGACAACTGGTTGGCACCTCCCTCTCCAAATTTCAATACCACGCCTTCGACTGATTTAACGTTGATCAACCCCCGCTACAAGGCGGGTCTTTGGTGGCGCAACATGATTCGAACCCTCGACTCGACGGAACAACGTCGACCGCGAGTTCGCGACCATGACCACTAGTTTACCACGGCCGTAATTACTGGAAATAAGTAACGTAAAAGTTACTGCCCTTTAGCTTCAATCTTTTTTTTACATAATTTAAATTCAAAAAATAAAAATCAAATCTTACAGTTTACATAGTAGTTACATGAGCATGTAATGCATAAAATGTAAAATAACGCTCATGGAAACCAAAACATTTAGGAATTTTATCACAAATATCAACCAAGAGATATCAGGAATCCAGTTCTCTATAAAAAAAACTGCACTTGACTTATTTTCTTCTTCATGCTAATAAATAAGCTCAGATATAAATACGCTTCATAGTTCATAAAGACCACGTGACACAAAAAAAACCGGCTCATATGTTTGTTTTAAAAATCTATTTAATTAAATCGTATCTTCGATCATTCTTCTAGAAAACAAATAAAAAAACAAATAAAAGGGACAGAATACCTCAAAAATGATCAAAATATTGAGGGGGGGATTACTACTTAACTTTAATTGTATGACTTTTCTAAAATGCATGTACAAAATTTCATAGCTCTAACTGCATTATACATATTCTACTATTGAAATATTTTTGGAAAAAATTAAAATTGTTTGAAAATGAACTTTTTTTATGTATATGAGGTGCATATTTTATGTGTTCAAATAAAATGAATATAAACTTTTCCTTATCAATATCTAATGCAAAATATTGCTCACAGGGTCCTCGTGTTCTCTTATGATAAAATATTAATCGATTTCGATCGAAAAATACTTTAATTCCTTGTGACTTTTTTATCTAAACTTATCAAAAACATTAAATCCTCAGAAGATCCATAAATTAGCTTCCCCTTTGCACACTAAATAGCACTAGATTCAACGACTTTCCACAATACCTGTGATTGAAAAGGCTCATTTCATACTCTTTAATACATATATTTCGCACAGAAAATACTAAATTCAAATAATCGTTAGTCGGTAGATTTGGAAAAATTCAGAGAATCAACAGCAAAGTGTCGACAGTTGATATTTTAAATTATAATAAAGAGAAAATGCTTCAAAAAGAAAAATTATTACAGCGAAATTGTTTAATGATAACTATCACAATTTTTATAAAATTTCTGTTGGCATTTATCAGGCTTTTTATTATTTTATTCGTATTATTACAATTTTTTTTATTCTTAAACATTCAGAATATGCTCAAAAAGAAGTGCAGAAAATCGTTCACTTGTCATCTGAAAAATTACATCTCCCCCCCCCCTCTTCTACATTTCACTACAAAGAACTGAAATTAATTTAGTCTTCTTTTCTCTAATTATTCGGCAAAATTTTAAATAGATACTATCATTACTCAGTAATAGCCAATTCAATTAAAAAAAAAGTAGCATCTGTTAAAAAGTGAATACAATAATTTGTGGGAGTGAGTGAATGTAAAGGTATTAGTGCAAGAGCCAGATGTGGATCAAAAAAGATTTAACCGTAGACTAGACGTGAAAAAATTGAAGAAAAAACAAAAATCGGTTGATAAGGAGGGTCGAAAATAGAGAAGGATCGCTAGGGTAACCCGGAAGTGCATCACCCGTGTTTACCAAAAACAGTAAACCCCATGAGAAAGAAAATATCACAAGGGTGCCTCGGGGTCATGATGCGCGTATTTGCGTAAAGGGAAGTCCCTGAGGCCTCTGATATAATCCTAAAGGGACTTGTGGGAGAGTGAGATTCATTTACTCACAGAATATCTTTAGTTACCTAATACAGTGTTCGGAGCTTATTCCTTGTAATTTAATACAAGCTAAACACAATTTTAATATTACATCGTGAAATAATAGTTATTTTTCACAAATTATCCTAAAACAATAATAACTCACAATAAATATAAAATACCGTTTAGACAAGTTTTTATTTTGTTAGCTTTACGATCCTGCTAAATATATTGAATTAAACTGGGATTCTTATACTTGATAATACTTTTTTTCAAAAACTAAAACCATCAAATAATTTGTCAGAATTATTGAATATTGGTGATGAATTTTCAATGAATGAATTTAAATAATAATAATAAAATATTCATTCTACATATTTCAAAAAATTAATTATTCTACGACAATAAAATTTCGAAGCTTTTGTTTCTTTACAATATTTTTAATAAACAGTTTTACAATTTTTTGAGCTAAATAGCAATTTCCCAAGAAAGTAATTAAATTTAAAAAAAATATCATATTGCAACGACAGGAAAAGAAAAAAAAAATCATTAAAATAGACGTGTTCTTCTATCAAATAATAAATTGTTAAATATATCGGAGTTTGAAGTTCACTCAAATGCTCCTTGCAATTAATGAACGCAACAAACGTTCAAAAACAAAAACACTCGCAAATAATCAAATTTCATATCACAAACAACAAGCCATCAGAAAAGTCAACAAATTATAAAATATTAACATCCGTCTGATAGATATTTTTTTAAAAAAAAAACATTACATTGGCAACGACATTAAAGGAAAAAAAAGATGAAAAAATACCTCATACTCTTAACGCGAAATAATTGCTCAACCGTTTTTGAAACTCCTTGAAAACAAACCAGTAACGGACTCGGTGCTTTCCTTTTGATCAGAATTTAATTCACAGAGAAACAGTTTCGATAAAATTGAAAAGGTAAGTTAAATGCTGTCAATGAAACTGGTTTAAAAAAAAAATCCACGACTTGGCATCGGAAAACAAAATAACGCCAAATCACATCGAAAGGCGGGAGTTAAAATGGGAACCAAACATAAAACTTGAAAAGTTTCTGAGACAATAGCTTTTATCAGTGACATTTTTGTTTACTTACTTTGTTCACTAAAAATGCTCTTCCTTCAAAGAAATTCGCTCGCACTTTATCAGCAGAACCGAAAGTAATTTTGTAATCAGAAAGAACAACAATATCGTATCTGTATACTTTTTTTTTTTATAAAACATTTCCTTTTAAACATTGCTTCACTTGCTAACATTAACTAGTATAATACCCCTCTAAGGGAATAAATTTTTAAAAAAGCAATTTCGAAATACAACAAATTTTCGCCCAAAATTTCATTGTTACACCATTTAAAAACTATCATACATTTATGCTATATACTTAAACATTTATAGATTTGAGCACTTACACTGTTCATTTACAACAGAGGAAATAATTGTCCAGTAATAATTCGAGAAAAAAAATCACAAAAAATGCATCCCACTTGAAAATGATTTAGGGACTGTTAGTTTTAGAGAAAAAAATAACTGAGGAGTAATGTTTAAATCTGGAATGAGGGATTATTTAATGAAGCAAAATTATTTCATCAAGCTTTACTAACCCAAATTGCTAATTAAAATTGAGCATTCTATAAATTTACTCAAATTTTATTCAATTCAATTTATTCAAATGATCTGAAGATATGCTATCAATATATTTTTTTTAAAAAAAAATTCATATTCCTTCTTTCATAAGTGTAAATGAAAATTTAAAAAATTCAAATGAAAAAAGTTAATGTTCACAACAAACACTAACTAGTATTTAATAATTAGACACTGTAGCAATAAAAACATCAAAAAATATTAAGTAATTTTATATTTTACAAAAGTATCAGGAAAAAGTATTCTAATGTATTTTCATACCATACAATTTAACTGTATTTTGAATTTGGTATTTTAATTCATAAACTATAGAAATTAATAAAAAAAATAGCTTTAATTTTTAAGAACTTTTACTTACAACCAAAAACTATTGTAATATAAATATCAAATGCATTCAAAAAGAGAATTGCATTTAACTAATAAATAAGCACTTTAATCGAAATTAATTTGACCTAATTCTATTTAATTGATTTTATGGGATATAGAGCATTATTATCCTTTTAATTCTACTAAATAGCAACACAAAAATAATGTGCTTGATTGTTTATTAATGTCACAGTTAGAAACTACACGAGGACTATTAGTGACGGACCTTGTAAATTTGAGTCTTGATCAAATGACGAGGACAACACCTGAGCTAGTACTCCCCTAAAACTTCCACACTATGTCAATGGAAGCACGCAAGATTCTCAACAGATTAACGTGCATCACCCTTGTTATACAAGAGGTCTGGTAGAATCAGGACTTCAATGCACAACTTGAGAAAAAGAATGAAATAAACAGTTACTGGAAAACTACATCAGCCAATTTAAGTGAGGGATTTTTTGTCGCTCCACATCAATCAATCAATAAGTTATAGAAAAGACCTTTAAAAAATAATCACTTATAGACATACAAACTTCATCAGCAACAGATACATTTAAAATTGTCCCAATGTATTTAAGCAAAACACTGCACTTCCTTTATATTGGAGAATAATATCCACCAAGTCAAAATAGGGAGAGCAATTATTTTGAACACACATTTATTTACAGTCTTTATGTGCCAATTACACATAAACAAATAATTATACTATTTACAAACTATACAAGACTTCCAAACAGCCCATATTTTAACTTAACCCGCTTTTGCGGTCAGGAGAAATTACATCACAATATGAAATAACCCCACCTTACACAGTCAAGATCTAAATGTACTCTGAAATATTATCTACGAACCTGTGTGCTCTCACTTACACGAGATAATGCCCCTCCTTGTGGTATCCGAATAATTTATTTCCAACACTTTATATTAAATATTTTGCATAAAATTCATTTTTTCAAGAAATGAACTAAAACCTACAATATGCCTGCCACAAAAATTCTCACTTAGCACAGTTAAATTATACCTCTAACTAAAATAAAGTTAAATGAAAAGCCAGAATATAAGAAGCAAATCAAATTCTAAATTGATAATAAAAAGTACAATACTAATTCTTATGAATATAGATGCTATTCACTTTTAGAATTTTTGTTGAAATATGTCATAGTTTAAATAAGAATAATCTGAGATAGAAACATTTTTAAAGATTGCTATTTCATTTCATTTATGTAAAAATGATTAATTCATATATGCATAAACAAATATTTTGAAAGATGCAACTTTATAAATGCATATACATCTTCCTGTGTTTAGAATATTATTAAACAAGATTTAGTCTTTGAAACTTGGGCTGATTTTTAAACCTGTAAAAATATAGTACTTATAAATATTTATTATAAAATGTAAAATTTCTTACATTTAATAATAAAGAGAACGGAGCTTTCAGATCCTACCACAATTATAATCTTATATATATAATAAAATCACTACCGGAATCAGGAATTTTTAGTAATTGTGAGTGCATATAGATACAATTCATCACATTAATAAGAATGTCATATTCTATAAGAAATTACTTATCATTTAGTTAGAAGGAATCTTAAATCTCAATTTTTACTTAATTAAATCTCAATTAAAACTTATTTTTATTCTCCACAATTTGATTTACACTAATGATAAAACAATAAGATTATATACTGCATAAACTTATTATTTCCTTTCTAGTAATTACATTATTGAGTGAAAGATAATCCTTTATCAAATACGTTTTAAACATTGAAATAAAATTGTGATAATAATAGAGATAATTCACTACTAATATACACTAAAAGTAGGTCCCACTAAACTAGAGTTACACATGTACACGTAAACTTGTATATTATGCTATATATTTATAAAATAATTTTGGTATTATTAAGAATTAAGATGGCCATCTGAAGGGTGCAGCAGATGCTATGCACCAGGGTCCTGCGATTGAGAAGGGCCCCAACATGATCAAGAACTAAAATAATGAAATTGTACGCATGAAAACTTGACAATATTCCTACAGTTGTCAGCATGATGTAAATTTCATTTTATCATAAACATTATGGTAGATCTATGAATTTTGACTATCTTCAAATTTATTCTTGATGATGCAAATGTTTAGTTTCTGCCATTTGTGATTTGGGGAACTCCCCAAGTATATCCCCATTTAAACAAAACTTTTTAGACAAGCAATTGTGCAGAATGCATAAATGCACTTAGTATATCAAGCATCGAAACAGAAATTGCAAAAAATTTAATTTTTCTGAAGTAATGCACCAGCAAAAACAAAATCACTCATTAAATAAACATGTATTAGTAATATATGTTCATGTTTGCAATTTTTTTTTTTACTTTACAAAAAATAAAGGGACCAAATTGCTTCTTGCAACCAGACCCCTTTATAACAAAGATAGACTCTGACATGATGTGCAGACTCTGTAATGGAACATAAATTGCGTATTTGAGAACATATAACACTGAGCTTGGTTGGACAATTCTCAAAATCCTTTGAACAGTTATAATCTGAACATGAATATTCACTTGAGCATAATGAATACCGTATTACTCAGCGTATCCCATCGGTTTAACATAATTTATTAGTATGATTAATCCGACTTTCACATAAGCTTAAATCACACAGTTTATTATATATAAATCTAAAATCATAAGCATCAATTATAAATTATTCCATAGCTATCTAAGTTTTTTTAAAAATTGTAATTCATTACTTTTTAGTCACGATTATTTACATAATATACTAATTCCATCCATTTTAAAAATAAACCCAGTACATTTGATTACTAATATAATATATGATAAATATTATATATATATATATATATATATATATAAACCTTCAATGACTGAAAAATGAAAAATCCTTATGTATATGTACAGATATTTATATTGCATAGTTTATCCTATATGTACAAATATTTATCAATCTTCCATTAATTTTTCATTGCTTGTTAAATCATAGATATAAAAAATATAAAATACCATGCTATTTTTAAAATCTTTTGGAGACCAAGACCACATCAATATATCTTTTAAATTAAATGCCCAATAACAGTTTAAACATTTTCTATTAGCATTAATTTTGAAACCAAGTAATATATGTTCTAGATTATATGATTACAAAAGCAGAATAAAGTGTTTTGTACTAAATTAGCAATATAGCACCATCTCCAACTACAAAATGTAAATAATGAATAAATGAAAAAATACTATGAGTGAAAATATTTTTCTTTAAATTGCAATATTAATAAAAGACAAAAGTAGATTGAAAAATTTGACTAGGATACATATAGACACAACTGCACATTTTGTAAGATTTATAATACACAAACTACACTTCAGAATTTAAATGTCTATTGGAAAGGGAGGGTGGTGAACATTATGCAATATAAAAATTTCATTTTGCGAGAGCAGCCGAACAAAAAACTGATTGAATAAAAGGAATTGAATCTAATTATTGAAAAACAAATTCACCATTTAAATCTTAAACCTCAAAACGGTAATCTCAAAATTTACCATATCAAAATTAAAAATACTTACAATGTTTTCCTAATCAATATCACAAAACATGAACCTTAAAAATTATTAACGTAGCTTTTAACCTTTGATTAAATTATCTTTAGCATCAGATAATTATAATTATAGATTTGTTTGCATATAAATTCAAATTATTCATGTATCAAGTAATACACAGACTCTTTCCCCTTTCAACACCAGTTCTTCAATCTTTTCACTAAATAACAGTAGTATAGCTTTAATTAAAATCTTGAAGAAATAAGATAAATTTTTCAAATGAAAAATTACCACTTCTAAGAGTATGTGACTAACTTTAGCAAGTACAACTTAAAAATTTTGCCATTAAGTAAAGGAAATGAATAATTCTGGAGAAAAAATACTATACTCAACATAATATGCGAGATAAACAAAATTTAATTCATGTCACCAGCAGGCACTAGAAACTGTTACTATTGGGGATGAATGCATTTTAATTATGACTATTGAAGAAGGAATTCTAATTATGATAAAGATTAGAATTTTACAATTAGTAAGAATTATATTTTGTTATTTGAGCTTCATACTTTAACTTCAAATTATTTATTTATAATTATTTGCATTCTTAGTTCAATTTACAGAAGTTGTAATTATTACAAATCAACAAGATTGAAATAACACAGATAAATTTTTCTGATCAACATAATTATCAAACTTGTTGCTTTGGAGAGAGATAATAGTAATCACAAAAAATGTTAAGAAAAGAATGTGTTACTTATTTCAAAATTTTGGAAAAGCATGGAATTAAATTTAGCTTCAATGATTTTTTTATAAAAAGCTTGCTCCCTAAAATACTATTAATAAAACTTAATTTAGTTAAAATATATTAAACAGAAAAAGTTCAATGGATCCGTAGGAAAATAAGAATCACCAAATTCAATAATTTAAAAACCATTACCTACATTACCAGCGCATCAGAGTTTCAATATAATTTCAAGATAGGTTGTCACATATTTAACAAAGTTAACAATTCCTATGCCTACAATTAAACGAATTTAATATATATTTTTCAATCAGGTAAAAAATTAATGACAGGTATACCTAAAAATGTATGAAGAATATGCAAGACGAATCACTAAATAATAATTCAATAAATGACAAAACATTTTTTTTTACTTTCTGTATTGTAATATCTCTTGGATAAAAATTTATATCCATAATTATATTGCCAATAGTGGACTATTTTAGAAGATTTAATACAAAAGATTCATTAAAACAATTTAAAATTACAGTTAACTTGAAAAAAAAATTAATTTAAAAGTAGATACAAAAATTTCTTGAATAATTGATAAGATATTTCCTTACAGAAGCTTTTACACTATTTGAAAATTCAATTACATTTAATGCCAATATTTTATCTAAACAATAATTGTATAATGTTTTAAGTTATACTAAAATTAAAAGATGCTACCTTTTTTTTAAAAAATTATTTGAAAGTTGAAAGTGCCTTTCATTTTTTACATTTTATTCTACACATTTTCTCATTCATGTATTCAAATCTAAAAATCATTTAATTTTATGTTTTTTATAGTATTATAAAGAAATTAATGTGTTTGGAATTTTAATTTAAAAGCCAATTACCAATTTATGTAGCTCATTACATATAAAAAAAATCATGATCCTGGTTTTGCATATGTAATCAAATTATTTAAAAAAAATCATCAAGTTCAATTCAATGACAAAATACTGTACACCTTCAGAAACTGTCTTTAATCACATATAGGATAAGAAATAAATTAAGCACAAACAGCCTGTTTTATAAAAACAAACGCTAAAATAAACCACAAGAGAATATATATACAAAACGTTAACGGAACGCATTGGAATGACATTTTGAAGGATACATTTTGTTAATAAAACATTTTTTTTATTTCAATAGAAACTTAAGCTATTAAAGGGATGAAGCTGGATTCCATTGCTTTTAAAAAAATTTAAACAGCATACAAAAGCAATTTAGAGATCCTGCAGAAAATTTAAAAATAAGTTTAAATATTAAAGCTTCAAAATTAAATATGCACTTTCAAAATGCAATTTTGTAGCATTGCTAGTTTATTGGAATATGCTTTATCTGGCTACAATAAATATACTGAAATAGAATATAAACTGATAAATTTTAATTCAAATAAGACAAATGAACTAGATCTCTCAACTAATATTGCATTTTGACAAACGATTAAAGCCACACAAATTTCAATCATAAAATATGAAATGCAATTGACTAGGATTAAATATTTAATCAAACAGAAAAAAAAATTGAAATTACTTTTGTATTTAAAAGAAAACTGTTACATATGTCAAGTCTTTAAATGCCTTCGTTACATGCTTACTTCTAACAATAAAGATAACAGTATAAAGAGATATTGTATATTATGCTTCATATATAATGAAGACAAGCACACATGAGAAAAAAAAATTTCATTTGGATGATTGTTAATATAATTCGCGAAATACACACATTAACCTTGATTTTTTTTTTACGACAAATTACATGCTTCTTCAATACTTGATACTTCTGTAGTTGCCAAATATACATATCAAGCTTGATGATCAAATTACTTTTAATTATAGCAAGTTCTTATGAATCCATTTATAGTTTTTTTTAGAACATAGGTTAATTCTTCAGGTTTAGTGATTAAAGTTATACTATAAGATTCTTCTGCTATCATTTTTTGAGGTTTACTTTAGAAAAGTTTTACATTAAAATTGAAATCCAGCAAATATGTTGAACTACAAAAAAAAGTATACACTTTTCTCTACTTCAGAATAGTAAATGTCCAGAATAGATGGCAAATAAACTAAAATACTTTTTATACAAAGTTCAATTTTATCTGCACACCTCTGCTGTTATATAATCTTTAAAAAATAAAAAAAGAAATGTCTTTAATACAAACATTTAATGGTTGCTGGACTTGGAATGCGAAATAAGCCACTGCAAAGTTATGTCGATATTGTCTTTCTCTTTGCAAGATATAGAGTAGCAGCATATTTCCCTGTCCTGAATAGCTGACAGATTCATCTGCTCAATTATTTCTTTTTCATCAAGAGCATTGGGTAAATCTCGCTTATTCCCAAGCACAAGAACAGGAATACCAACCAACTGAGGTTTATCTAGAAGACTGTGCAATTCGTTACGAGAAGCTTCAATTTTATCATGATCTGCTGCATCCACCATATAGACAATGGCATTCACACCTCGGCAATATCTCTCCCACATACTTCTAAATCTAGGTTGACCTCCAAGATCCCAAACCTTAATAGTAACATTCCCTCTTGTTACTTTTTTAAGGTTAAATCCAACAGTTGGAATCATATCTTCACAAAATTGCCCCGACGATATCACATTGAGGAAAGTTGTCTTACCAGAATACTGAAGACCAACTAAAGTCAATTCCATTTCTTCTTTCCAGAACAAACTTTTGATCCAGTCTAAAAATCTATTAATTAACGCCAACATTTTCGTTCCAGCTATAAATGCCTAACTTTAAGGCACAATAAGGAAACCACACGGATAAAAATATGTCTAAAATCTCAATGACAATGACGCTTCCCCTTCACACAGCTTACTCAGCGTAGAAAGCATTTACTAAACAAATAGCAACAAGTAGATAGACAGATCTCATGCGCAGTTTGATACGATGATAAGGAAGTGGAAGCTAGAAAGAGTAATGGCAACACTTCCTGACTCATAGATTGACAGATATTATAAGCATTCAGAGGTTTTACAATAAATTATATGCTATTTATTTTATACAGTTTTTATTACGCTTTAGCTTCTATTATTAATATTAGACTAACATCAATCCTAAAATCAAAATAATGGTTAAAAACTGATGACGAAAATTCCTGGAGGACTTGCTCGTGAACAGCATCAGAAGAGATCTAGCAATGGTTCATTGTTTTGTAGGCAGAGGGAATAATTGGGGAGCTCTCCGAGAAAACCAATTTATTCAAAAACTTGTTTTATTTTTAAAATACACTTACTACATTAGATCTGATTCTAAAAATGAATATTTAAATACAATATTGAGCACTTACTGCGGCAGCAGGAATAATTCATTAGAAAAAAATCTGAAGAAAAGCAAAGTAAAATTAGTTTTAATTGCGATGAAAACTTGTTAAATTTCAATTGTAGGAACAAATGATGGTCAGTTTTTATTATTCGAACCCTTAATGAGTAGGAAAGTTGCATCCTATTATCTATGTATGGTCTAGAATCAAATAGGGTATGGATATATGCATTGAATTTTCTCTCTGGATTTGACTTGCATTATCCAATATAATAACGAAACTAGTTAGTTCTGACCTATTTGACAAAATTGACTATCTTAAAAAAAATCCACGCTCAGTAAATTCGATAATAATTTAACGAACATAATTATATGGAATAACATTTCAGTACTTATTCTTCAAGTCTATTCGAATTAAGGATTTAAGTCTTCTAACTACAAGACAGAAAGATGTATAAATCTAATAATTTGCATTCCAGCTATAAAAAAACATATGCACTTTTTCTTATTAGAGTTTTCAATTCAATTGCATGAAGAGTATCGAGGAAAAGAACTGGCCCCTAGGCTGTAACCAATGGAAAGCATAACTTCGACTTTTAATCAAAAAGTATTTGAAGTTGGAAGCAAAACATTCCACTTTTAAATGTAAATTACTAAAATTCTGAAAGTAAACTTATTAAAATGACCGCCGGATAAGGGTAAAGCATATTTTGAACGATGTTAAAAACTCTGAGCAGTTGTGTCACTTTGAGTTGAGGATCGATAATTGTGATTCTGTCTTGACGAAATTTCCACAAACAAAAGAAATAAATATTGAAATCTATCCGCAATAGTCAATCGAAATTACTCGTACATTAGTATGAGAAAACTTTGGTGAGTCTATTTTTATGTACTGTATTGTTTAATTCAATACAATCAAACTTAATGTGTGACGTTGTAGTGACGTAAACACATAGGTCGATTCACGTCACTTACTATTTTTTCCCTTTTTTTTTTCAGGGATGTTATTTCATTTTTAATAGAGAGCATTGGAATTTATCACAATGATGAACTAAAATTAGTTTTGTCTATTTTTAGTTCTAGTGGAACACTCCGTGATAGTAATTAAGAATGATTTTACATTTCATTTTAATTAATATCAAAAGATCATGTCAAAATGCAATTTACTGTCTATGTACAATGAATATTGATAAAAAAAAATACGTAAAAATCTGTAGAAGTTGATGAAATTCAATTTTATAATTTACATAGTATTATAAAATTTATAAGTACTGATTCAAGGGTTATACAACTAAAAGAAAAGGTCTTAAAATTGAAGAATCTCGATTTTTTTCTATTAATGCGTTGAATTTGAAATTTTTATACTTTCAATTAATTGCGCACATTTTCATAACAATGAAGTATGTTAATGCAATGCCATTTGCTTCTCTTGAAACTTTAAGTGGGCTGTAAATAACTAATCAAAACTATTTGTAGTAATATCAAACTTTATTTTGGAGATGACACTTTTGCATTCCGATTATTCTACTTAACTATACATACACACTGATAAATCAATTCATAAAAAACACTCAAAAGAAGTGTTTATCGTTTCACAAAAGAAGAAATTAAAGTTATGAGCGATTGAATGAAGTCCAATTACGATACCAGAACTACGAAATATCGCTTCTCAATCAGAAGGGCTGTATACCCTCATTAAGATTTTGAATGATGTTCTTTTTCGGATTCAGAAGTCACCGATACCTAAACCAAAGGTAATACACATCGACCGACTCATTCCGTACTGTGGACAACTCTTCTTGCAGCCTTTCAAGAAGGGGTGCAGTTTTAAGCGAAAATATAGATTTTGTTATTATCCCTGCGGAACAATTACAAGGAAAAGACAATTTTACAGAGAAGATGAGAATAAATATAGAAATTATGTTGTGTAGGTATTGATATGACTTTGGCGATAAATATCTAAATGAAAGGATTTGGTACCAGTAACCTAGGGGCCTATGGGACTTACTTTTCAGGGAATACCAAAACAAGCTGTTATGTGTATCAGCTTTAGTTTAGAGAGTGGATGTCGTGAATGCAGACTAATATTCTGCGATGCTATATTCTGTTTATGTAATTTCAATTTCTCTGTTCAATAATTGTGCGAACTCTGAATTTGTGCTGTTGTGTAGTTTGTGTGTTAATTGGAAAGGAAATCTAGTGTATTCGCTACAAATTTTCAAAATAAATTTGGATTTGTTTGGAAAGAATCTGCTTTTCAATTACGGGAATCTTACTTGCATTTAAAATACAATCCTCCACGTAACAATACACACATATATGTGTGTGTGAGTAATGATTTCGCACACTTAATTTACTTTTCTAATTTTTTTCTATACTTTTAACGCTTCTAGAGGGGAAGTTTATCTTAATTTGAGATGCAAATCTTTTTGAGCTTCTAATTTATGTGATGACGCACTTTTTATCTGCTCATAACCGGTTTTCCCAAGCATCACATCAGTAGGAAGATTTCTCTATAGACTTTTTGACTGCCGCTAAAATACCTAAAGGTCCCTAAATCTAATACCACATGATTTGAAGAAATCCTTGCATATGAACTCCAAGGAGGGAAAATTTCATTCTCTTTTTTCAAGATATCTCAGTTAAATTCTTTAACATTTTCTCCCCAACATAAATAGTCTTGACATTCAAACTATCTGACATGATCAAACCCAATTAATCACCTCACCAAAAGACCCAGAAAAGTACTTCATGCATCCTTGGTTTGGTTTTACTAACGTCGCACAAGAGGCAACACGAGGGCTATTTACGAAGGACCTCGTAATTTTGGACATCGGTTAAGTGACGAGGACGACACCTGAATTGGCATTTCTCTCTCAATTTCCACACCACACCTACGGGAAGACTTTGAGCCACTACAGATTTAACGTGGCATCAGCCCCGATTACACGGCGGGTCTTTAGTAACATCAAGGCTCGAACTCACGACTCTACGAAAACCATCAGCCGTGAGTCCACGATCATGAAAATAAGGTTACTGTGGCCATTTCACTTCTCCTATGAATCTCCATATGTTCCAGATTCTTTTTTTTTTTTAATTTAACTGCTATTTTTCATACAAATTTAAATATCTGTACAAGAATTTTTTCCATTCAACATTCAAACCCTTCTACTGCACGAAACTATGGTTCTTCTATTTACTCTACTCACTTCTCACCGACCAATCTCATTCCTGTCATTCAGATCAACTACTTCCTTACTCATTTTTCATAGAATTCCCACACGGGGTACGCTAATTAATCTTTTCAACTTTCTCCTACAGTTTTATTGATTAATTCGTTACGCATTTTCCGGTAGCTCGTTTAGCCCTTTACCAACCATTGAACGAATACAGTAGAATTCAAGTCGCATTTATCAGTTTTTCAAGCAATACTTCAACATCAATAGACATTTCACAGACCTTAAGCTATCAAGCATGATACATTTTTCCAAGCAACAGCCAGTCTTCAATGCAGATGCAATTTAAGGCTTCAAGCGGCCTGCAGAAATTATATGCAGACATCTTAATTTCCTTCTCTTCTGCTGTAGCCAAGAAAGCGAAATGACGCATCTGGCGTTTGTAATTTATCACCATGTAACTACCTCTCTCTTATGCAAGGCTAAAGAACTCTAAATTCAAGATTTTCAAGTTTATTTATTATGCCACGAATGAATTATAAATTAATTTAAAAATAATAGTATCGTCAATTCCTTTTATATATATACATTTTTTTTCTTTCAAAATAGTAATCAGTTAAGCTTTTAAAAATAATAAGACTTAAAAATTCAATTATAATTTCAATATAGGTAGTCGAAAAAATAAATTATAAACCAGTTTACAGAAAAATATATTCGTTAACAAACCAACTGTAAATGAAAAAGCACACATATTCAAAAAGAACCCTTTAAGCTGTTAAATTTCAAAAATACTGTTTATCTGGATCACTGGTGACGGACCTAGTGATTTTGAACCTCTGCTATGTGAAGATGACGCCTGAGCTGACATCCCACTCCAAATTTCTACATCATGCCAACAGGAAGACGACCGCGAACTTACGATCATGACGACTCAGTTAATGCGGTTGCATGCTCTTTATCTTCGGCACATATATATATATATACACACACACGATTGTTCAATAAGTTCTTAGAATTTTCATGAGATGGCGCTCGTAGCATCGAAAATGGTTTGTTTTTAATAAATATCATGACTAACTAGATAGCTATCTAAGTCTCAGCTATTTCTATCACATGGTTTCATTTTTATTGTCGAATGAAGCAAGAAACATGTATTCAGAAAGATGGGGAGAAAGTGTGTTTCGAGCGGTGATTAAACACTTGTATTTAAAAGGCTTAACAACAAAAGATATCAAAGTTGAGTTGGATAAAGTTCGTGGCACATCTGCTCCTGTGTTGGCAACTGTTTACAATCAGGTGACTTTAAACGTCATCGTACATCCACAAAAGATAAACGCCGTTCCGGACGTCCAGCAGAAGTGACTACTCTAGAAATAAACACAAAACCCACGATATGGTTTTGAGGGATCGACAAATCAAAGTGCGCGAAACAGTTCAGGGAACCGGCATATCGGAAGGTATAGTGTTTTCAATATTGCTCGAATAGTATGGTTGACTGCGAGGCTATTTTGGCACTTTTTCATCGCAATCCTGGCAAATTTCTGCATCGATACATAACTGTGGACGAAACTTGGATACACTACTACACTCCAGAGACAAAGGAACAGTCAAAACAGTAGATTTTTGATGGCAAGCGGGCTCCGAAGATAGCAAAAACGGTGAAAAAGCGAGCGATAGCAGCTTGTTGGCACAAAAGCCTTATGGAGCCATGCTGAGCTAGATAAAGTGTAACTGTAATCAAGACGTTTGAATGAGTGAGTGATAGTATTTGTAATGGCACACAACAATCAAATAGTGGCGAGTGCTAATCCAGTGGACTCTTTACTCAGTATCATATTGAAGCCTTGAATTTTAATATTAAAGCAAGTATATTAAAAATGTGCTTAATGCACATATGAATTTAAAAAAATATATAAATAAAAGGAAAGGGAGAGGAAAGAGTATAGGGAAGTGAATGGCTTATTTATAATGAGGATGAGATTTTTTAATAGATTTAAGTTTTTTTTTACTAATCTTATCGTAAGTTTTTTTAAAATTTTTTTAACCCCCCCCCCCAATGCTTTCGATAGATTTGTCTAATCTTCAGCAAGAGTGAGTGAATGTAAAATTTATTGGCGCAAGAGCCAGATATGGCTATGCTGCGCCAAACAAGATTAAACTGTTGTCTAGAAGTTGAAAAAAAAGAAAGTGGTTGACAAGAAGGAGGGTCGAAAATAGAGAAGGATCGATAGGGTATCCCGGGAGAATCTTCAGCAAGAGGAGAGCATTATTTTATATGATTTTTTAAATTATTATTATTGTAAACTTATGATAGTAATAAATAAAAATATTATTTAAACTTTTTTTGATGATATGAAAGCAGAAGGAAGGAAAAAGTAAAAATGATTATTGTTTGGCTGAGTGTACAGCAGTGGTCAACAAACTCGTTCAAGAGAGGAGAGGTAGGGATGGCGACAGGATATTAAACAGCCCATGATAAGCTGAATAGATGATGATGTAGGTCTTGGAGTGAGATGGTTAACTGAGAAAGAGTCTATCGAAGGAGTGATAAAGGAATTAATTAAAAGGGTTTGAGTTGGAATGCAAAGTGTTATGGGGGAATTAGATGGAAATAATTATTGCAAGATTAGTAGGAACAAAAGCCAGATGTGGCCCTGCTGCGCCAGACAACACAAGTGAATGTATAGCTAGTAAAGCTGTGATCTAGACATGTGAAAAAAATTGAAAAAAGATTTTAAAAAAATTGGATGACAAGAATTATGATCGAAAATAGAGAAGGGTCGCTAGGGTATCCCGTGAGCACGACATCCGTGTTTACCAAAGACAGTAAACCCCATGGGAAAGAAAAAATATCACTAGGGTGCCTCGTGGTCATGTTGCCAATACCTACAGGCAAGCCCCTGAGGTTCCCCAACCTGGAGGATCAGGAGACTGATATAATCCCCAGGAGCAGAGTGCCCATCTATACCCTCAGACACTGGGTACCTATTTAAGTCGCCTCTTACGACGTGTATGAGCTACATTGACACTATTCTTTCACACCCGATCATCACACGGGTGAATTTGTAATTGAATTTATAAATCCTTCATATTATACCAATAATAAAGAATTATTTTTCAAATACCTGCAAGTTATTATTGTCATATCTATGCAAGTGCTGTTGAATAAGAATAGTCTAAATTTATTTAAATTAGGAATATCAATGCCTTTTATTTTGTTAATCGTCATTATACACAGTTATGCCTTTGATTCTCTTTTTCCCATAAAACCAAACATTAATTTATACACAATATAGCTTCATTATTGAACAGTTTTGCACATATAAATCACAGCAAAACCTAAAATGAATGATTTAAAAAAAAGTGGTATGACTTATACACATTATGCAAAGGGGGGGGGATTAGCACTGAATTCAATGCTGTTATTTTTTACTTAAAAAAAGTATGAATTTTGATTTACATTTATTTCATATTATTATATTTTAGACTTCTTAAATCATGACAACTTTTTAGTTTAATTTACGTCGCACTAGAAGCAACACGAGGGCTATTGGTGACGGGCCTTGTAATTTTGAACCACGGTCAAGTGACGAGGATGGCACCTGAGCTGGCACCCTCCTCTCCTAACATCCACACCACACCAACGGGAGGAGTTTGGGCCCCCGACAGATTTAACGTGCATCAGCCCCGGCTACACGGCGGGTCTTTGGCAGCCAAGGATCGAACCCGCGACTGAACGAAAACCGCCGGCCACGAATCCGAGGCCTCGACCACTAGGCTACCGCGGCCCCCTAAATCATGACAAATTCACTAACAACTAAAATTATTAGGTATTTCAGCAGAAGGAATAGAACAATTCAAAAACCATGGAAACTACAGAACAATGAATGAATGTAAAGTTTATTGGCGCAAGAGCCAGATATGGCTATGCTGCGCCAAGAAACTACAGAACAATCACTGCAACAAAAAGGATAATCTCACACATTTTGTTGGCTATAACCAGAGATAAATAATTCGAGATAAAAACCAACGTTTTTATATAGTGGCTAAGTTTATTAAGAAAAATTATTGAAATATTAGTTAAAACTGGTCGCAAATATCTAAATATTGCATTGTTAGGCAAGTAAGAACGGTTCCCGAAATTTCAGAGCTCTAGCTTGATGGGAAGTTGGTTAATTTAACGATAGAAAATTTGATGATACACTGATACACACACACCAAGTGAAATACATAAAAACGTTAAAAGTAACTAAAATTAATTCATCCGGTAAATTAAATGGTTGGAATGCAGTTTAACCCAATCACTCTTGGCGACAAGAATTATTTGGCAGTATTTTGCCAAATGTGGCTACCCTGGTCCATTTTACGGACTTAACGTTCAGCCAAACAAAAAAATCGCCAAGTTTGGTGCCAGTTTTTGAAATCGCGCCAAGTGGTTGAGATAAACTGCATTATTGAAGAAAGTACTAGCTAAAACTTGTCGCAAATGTCTAAATATCGCATTGTTAGGCGAGTGAGAACGATTCCCAAAGTTTCAGAGTTTTAGCTTGGTGGGAAGTTGGTTAAATTAACGATTGAAAATTTGATGACACACACACACGCCAAGTGAAATTCAGAAAAACGTTTTAAAAAAAGAATGCAAGAAATATCAATGGAGAAAAATGTCTAATATTTGTAGTCTCGTATGCCTTTTTTAGATGACAGAATTGCCGCGAAAACTTAAAACTCAAAAACGCTAGGAAAAAAATGCATTAAAGCCTTCGCGTATTTTTTGTACAAGGATATGGAAGACAACTCCATGTAATTTTCTAAAAAGTAAGAATGGAGCTACTAGGGGAAAAAAAACTTCTGCATTCATTTGAAAAGATTTCAATGGGACTGATAAGCATTCATAGGACCATAAACATTATCCAGAATTACTTCTGTGCCATTTTGAAAGATATGAAATAAATGATATGAAGGCATCCAATGAAATAATGATAGGGAAAAAAAACTTTGTAAACTGTTTAAACTAATCTTTTGAGGGAAATTAATTAAATTGTATTTTTTTTTTTTTTTTTTTTTTTTTAAATAAATTTGAAGTTTTGAAAATTTTATACCCTTTCACAACATGGCTTGTCTTGTCACAAATCCATTTATGAATAAAACACTCAATTAAACTTTTACCAATTAAAACAAAATAAAAAAAAAAAAATTACTAAGCATAGTTAGAAAAACATTTCTTTTAAAAAAACAATTTTTAATGATTCATCATAGTTACTTTATTAGAGCAATTGCTCTCAAGAATTAATAAAATCCCAAACCATATTGATCTAATTAAATAACTTGCCTTTGAAATTATTAAAAGTATTCCAAATTATGACCTCCTTATTTAAATAGAGAGTTTAATGTTAGAATTGGATAATGCAGCAACAGAGGCATTTCCATATTGATAGTGCATGGTGGCAGTGAATTTTAATAACTCATTAACCTTTACTTTTCTTCAGAATACCAGTAAAAATTTGCCAAAATTGTTTCAGTACGATTAAAAATCTTTTCAATTTAATCACTGCCCTCAATTTTCTTTTTCACTGGGCATTTGTAACCATTAATATATCATACATAATTCAAGTTCAAACAAGACAAAAAAAAGGGGGGGGGGACCAGAAATTCGGCCATTTGTTAGAACATCATAACTTAAGCCAAAGAACCAGATTTTTTACTTTAAAAAATGCTTATATTATTGCATTAGCTTTATTCAAAGGGGAAAGTGGGAAAATGAAATTAACATCAGGATGTTGGGAGTTTAAAAATAAAATTTTCCAGTTAGCTAGTAAATATATCATTCTGTGAACTATATTTCTAATAATATACAAACATCAATATTATATATTTCTCAATTTTTTTTTCTTCTATTTTCTAATAAAAGTGGTCTATCTTAAAAAAGATCCCAACAATCAATTATATTCATGTCTAATGTGTCATTTTATATAACAAGTGCATATAAATGGATAAGGAACATTTTCTTGCCAATGCAATAAATATAATTCTAAATAGTAAAAGAATACCAAAATCTAGAGTTTATCAAATAATAACAGAAAAGTAAAAATCTCTCTCAAGGTGTATTTTCATTTCATTTTATTAGATAAGTGTAATACTAAAGCTGTTCGATGAACAATTAGCAATGAACTTCATAATTCTAAACTGTAGAGAAATAATTGTTTTAAAGAAAAATAACACTCAGAAGTGTATGTCTCATTACACAAACTTGATTGATTGATTCATACAATATTTGAAGCAACAAAGACTAAAACTTATTTAAGCATAATTTTCCTAAGATCAATAAATGATACAAACTTTTATATAATGCAAGAACATCAAAAACTCAAAAAAAAATTTGTAATTTCACACAATGTTCTTTAATGTAATAAGATTTTAAATTTGTAATTTCCCAATAGCAAATTTGACAATGAATTTGCAAAAAAAAGCTTTTTATAATAAATTATTTTAATTATATATAGTGCAGAAACAGGACATTGAATCAACATTTATACACTCAAAATTATACTTTACTTCATTCAATAATAATAATAAAAAAAAAAAACAGTGCTTTGTAAATAAATTTTTTGTCCCATAATAAATATTGGCATTTGTTCTTATATTATATAATCTTTAAAATAATACATAATTCTTTTTCTGTTATACCATAACTATTTATACAGTGATTAACAAAGTAAAGAGTAACAGGCATTTTCAACATATAAACACTATTTAGAAGTGAAAGTTTTGTTCCCATAAACTCAACAAATTTTTCAGGTTTCAGAACAGTTAAATAAGTAAAATAAATATAAAGATGCACCATCTTATTCAAACAGTTTTTAGTAGAAATTGATATATTATTTAACAATTTTTAGAGATTGTGGATCTAAATATTCAAAGTAAAGGAAAATATATCAATTTCCTTTACTTTGAACAAATCAATTTCCTTTATCAATCAACAAATGCTAGACAATTGCTTATGCATTATATATAAAGCGTGTTTCAATATATGTAATAAAATAATATTCATGTTCCAACAATGCAACTAGTTGTTTGATACATCATTTATTTTATCACAAGTTCAAAGTGTTTGTGTCTGTGTATATATATTCCAGTAATTTCTACAGAAATCATTTTATAAAATGATTTGTAATGATAACAGAATATTTGCAAAAAATGTAAAGTATCAGTAAGAATCAGAAATAAAACAAAGGCATATATGCATAAAAATGTCAATCAGGAAAGGAAATATGCTCTGCACTATTTACAGATAAACAATTTTATTGGTAAAAATAAATGACAAGGTATAGATCACATATTTAAGACCAAGTAACAATAACACAGCATAAACCACATTGGAATATACTTATTATCAGAAAAAAAATAGGCAGCAATTGATCATTTTTAAGATGAATAAAATGACACAGATGACTTAATTGGTTAGATCAAATAAGAAAACCCAAAATTTTTAAATTAATTTTTATTGCATAATTTTTGAAATGTCATAAAATAAATATCACCAAGACAATGCTTCAAATATCAGAATTAATGTATGGTGTAAAAGCACATTATTTTTTTTAAAAAAAGTTCTTTTACCTAAACAAATCAAGTTCCTTTTTAAAAAGTATGTAACATAAATACTTTTTAAGATTTTAAGAATCTTAAAGTATAGAAAAGAATATTTATCTGATACCCCTAATAGTCTTGAATTATTTTTATTTTTGAAACATTTATTTACACAATGTATATAAAATATATTCCTTTAAATGTAAAAAACTATCATTACATATAAAAATATTCACAATATTTAAATGTATAATTAAGTTTCCTAACAGCTTTTGTCTCAAAATAATGCATTTCAACATATTAGGTTCTTTCAATTATTTAAAAGAAATTTATTAATAATTGAATAAAATCAAGCAAATACTGCAAATAGTACCAATTATATTTATATTTCATTATAAATTAATATAAATAAGTGGATGAAATGGAAACATATATTCACATTATGGATCAAATATAAACAAGACTTTTTTAACAGTGACAAACTTATATGCATTTTATTACAGCAACCATCATAAAAATTATTTAAAGTTTAACTAATTGTTTGGTATTATTTTATTTTTCATACCTTCATTCAACTCTCTGAAACAAAGACATCTGTATGGATTGGTGCTCAAAAAGTGAAACTGCTTCTTCAAAAGTTATCTGCGGCGAAAAGTTCTTACAACTGTTTCAGGATTCAGTAATATTGTATATCCAATTTTCTTTACAACCAGTTAATGCAGCATACTACTGTGAACTTTTGGAGAGAGTTATAGTTCTCCTCCAGTACAGTACAAGACCTCAAACAGCTAATGTAACTATAGCAGAGGGTTGAAAGAACAACCTGTACTTTCGAATCAATTCATCAAAGAGTGAGAGCACCAAATCAGTAGTCCACTAGAAACCTGTTCTTTGCTGTTTCAAATTATTTAAAGTCATTTTCCCTTTTTTGTTTTCCCTGTGTATTACCTCTCAAGGCTATACAATGCAGGAGAAGCCTAATGTATTTTTAAAAGGTATTAAAGCCCTAAGGAACATTTATTTTACTCTGAAACCTGCTTTTCAATCAACCTGGAATCAATCAAATACTTGCCTCCACCCTCCTTCCACTAGCTGCCAGTTTTCCCTATCAACGAACAGGGCTAGCAATATATAACCCATGTCTTCCTCCCACAGTTTGGTGCATAAAGCATCAACTGATGAGTCCATGGAAAGCCTCTGAGAGTGCTCAGCACAGCTAGGAGAAATGCAATAAGAATGAACAAGATAAATTCAAATAAGAACTGATCAAGTGGAACTAGGTTGAAAATCAGTAGAATACATGGAGAAAAAATCAGTAGAAAAATTCATCTGAAACAGCTAGCTCTTTCAAAAGCAGGTAGATGACCTGGTCATCAGGTCTATGAATTAGGTCAGTACAGGAATGGTAAACAATTCCAACCTGTAACAACTCATTCAGACTGAGAGCTATTTAGTTCTTTTGCAACTTTAGTTGCAAAAAAAATAAAGTTTGTTCGTAACAAAAAATAAAA
This sequence comes from Nephila pilipes, assembly GCA_019974015.1. Lineage (NCBI taxonomy): Eukaryota > Metazoa > Arthropoda > Arachnida > Araneae > Nephilidae > Nephila > Nephila pilipes. Next base: position 846,696 of record BMAW01024151.1, read on the forward strand.
CCTGTTCGTAATTGATTTCCCCCCCCAAAACGCAATTAAAAACTTAATTGGTTCCTGTTTAATTGTATTTTTGATTTTCAATCTAATTTATACTTCTATTTTTAAATTTATGAATTAATTCTAAAATTCTCACATTTTTAATAGGTTTTAATCCAAAAGTGAAAAAAGCATTTATATGATGTACTTAGAAATACATACAAATATTGCTTATACATTTACAATTCTCCCAAAGAATATTTTTGACTGTCAAAATGCATTTTAAGGTTCATGTTGCTAGACTAATTACTCAAAGATTTTTATTACAACGGGTTAATGCAAAATTTGACATTGCAACCAATTTGAATTTGATGAAATCTAAAAATGATTAATAAAGAATGTTTTGGGAAAATTTCCTCATTATTTTGATTCTTATTATTGTGTATTGGGAAACCAAATAAGAGTAGAACATGAATTTAAATGTATAATATATTTATTTCATGTGTACTTTTATCAATTTGTTCCTTTCTCTAAAACCATAGAAAATAATTAAATAAGTTTATGCACAAGGCATTTAATTTTTGCAAATACTGCAAATTAAAATTAAACATATTTATACAATATTTATTGTTTTTTAGCAAGAGTATATCAGGTGATTTTATATTAAAACATTAGAAGCAGACTTTTAAAACAATTTTTTACAAAAATATTGAACGCCTTTCCAAAAAATTCACAATACATTAGGTAATATAAAAACAGTTTCAAATTCTTTACCACCATTTACTGAGATTTAATTATAAATAAATAGTATAAATAAAAAATTTGTATAAATATATCAAAGTATAAATAAAATAAAAAAATAACTTACCAAAGGTACTTTATTTTTACTGTCTGCTGATGAAATTAGAAAATAATATCCTATTTAGTATTATTTTAATAAAAAACTGGATTCCCCCTCCCCTAAAATTCAAATGATTTGATTTTTTCTGAAATGTGTGAAGTAATCATATGTAACTATTATATAGTATTAAAGTCATTCAAATATTTTTCAGAGAGAGAGAGAGAGAGAAAGTTTTGAACGTGAAGAATCTAAAGATCAAGTGAATCAATAAACAGCTCAAAAAATGGTTCTTTAAAAATGAGAAGAACAGTTCATCCAAAGGAAAAGAAATTTCCAATCCGATGTGTAACAAGAAAATTTTTAAAAGCCTTGCTGAACAACCTCCCTATAATCCAGACTAAGCATTTTTAGGACCATTTGTTTGGACTCCTCGCAGAAGCATTAGGAAAAAAAAATATTTTCATCAAACGAAGAGGTAGAGTTGATGCACATTTGCCTCCATACTCACAACTTTTTTCACCACATGGGAATGAAAACTCCTAATATATTGGTTGTGTGTAGATATTTAAAGAATTTATAAAAAAAATAACATTGGTGTAATTTTGAATGAAATTTTGGAAAAGAACTTTTTTTAAAAAAATTCATTAACATTTGATCCACCCTTAAACTTGAAAAATTGGTACTTTTATTGCAATTTCTAAACCTGTGGACTTTCTAATTTTTTTTTAACACAAGGATTGCTCAATAAATCCTTAGAAATTCCAAGAGATGAAGCACGTAGCTTTGGAAACGGTTTGTTTTTAATAAGCACCTGAGACTTAGACAGCTGTCTGTCTCAGTTAACTGCATTCATGATCATGATGCCTTTTGCATCTCAAAAATTCTTTATCATAACTTTTGCAGCCGATGAAACCACCTTTGCCTTTTTTGGAAAAAATTCACCACTTGATATTTGCTTGATTTCGGGTGCTTAATGATGAATCCTGGTCTCATCGATGGTGACAATTCAACACAAAATATTGACAACTCAACATGGCAGCAATCAAATTTTTATTTGGCAACAAATGTCTACCAATTCAAAACTAACTTATGAATCAGTGTCAAAATTGTTTCAGCTCCATTTAACAGATGGCAGACAGCACCCAATGGTAATAACAATATCATCTGTCTTCAAATACAAATACTTTTTAAACCACCCTTGCACTTACACTATTAATTATTTTTAAAAAATTCAAAGACAAAAGAAAGAATCAATATTCTGTGTATAGGTTAAAAAAAATATATTCTGCATTACCAGTCAAATGTTTCCATCACAGAAATCACAAAAACTGAGCTGAAATGGGAAAAAATAATTAAGTAATTAATTTAAAACATTAATTCACTCACAAAATCAAGAAACTATGAAACTAAAAACCCTGATTTTTAATAAATGCTTTTCATTATTTATTTCCTCCAATGTTTTTCACACCTGATTAGTATTTAACATACAGACTTCTTACCCAACTGTACTTGCTGATTTGCCAAACAATAAATGGCCATAAATGTTTAAAACAACAACAAATTAACAATAATGCAAATATCTTTTGTTCTACTGATGATAAAAAGAATAAAATAAAAACTAACTGAAAGACATTAAAATTTCCTTTACTATAAAAATTTACTTAAATTTTTGAGGATGAAAATAATTTACTGCAATTGGTGATAAAATCATACAAATTTATTCTTAGACTCTAATTTATGTAACTGAATGTATTTAAGTGGCCCTCCTCAAACCACTTGCAACTTCTTACCTTGACATGAGAAATTAGAACAACCTATTTCTGAAGTACACATATGCAAATTGCCAGGGCATACAAACCATGCAGCAACTTTGACCAGTACCAGCAACAAATCATTCCCCTAACAGATATTTTTTCACCCGAATTTATTGAAATCCTCACACAAGTTAGCATGCATAGATAGTGTGAGCCAACCATCACAACAGACATATTCTGGCCCTTACCAAATTCACATAAAAATTAAAATCTTTGTTTGATATTAATGGTAAACCAACAGCCATCACCATAGATTGGTTGAAACCAGATTTTTTTTCCCCAAGAGCCACAAGACATCTATGCAGCAGTGGTTCCCGATGCTCAACAATGATGCTTCAATTCATTTTGGTCATACTTCAAAACAGGAGATAAGAATCAATTTGTTTTGCTGATCTGCAACATATCTAGCCAGAGTTTTCTGTGGTCATTTGGTGGCTGCTCAAATCTTTCTTGTATTAATGTCTACAAAGTTACTCAACAGTTGTTCTTTATCACTATGTTCCATACTAGCATGATAACTTTCTGATATGAGCTGTAACCCTTAAGTTAACCATTAGCTATTATTTTTGTAAATATTTGAGCTAACTACATTTTTGATCTTTTTCTATTTGCATATGAGTGATATTCTTATTTACAATATTACATTTGAAATAACAAATAAATGCTGATGTTTTAAAACATTAAATTGTATTGGAATCATTTGCAACAACTGACCTGAGGCATTTGAAGTGTAATACATACTTGCTTATGTTAGTACTTTAGCAGACTTAACCCTGTATTATTCTACAAGTTGGAAAAGTAGTAATGTTGAGAAACTTTGTTCCAGACATACATTACACATTTTCATTAAATTTTTAAAAATGCCTTTTTTTACTGAAAGCACACTCCAGTTTGAATATATCACTATGTCATTCAAAATATCACACAAGTGTGCTATTTCTCAAAATTGTCCACTATGCAGAAACTAACATCACATTTAAACTATCATTATCTTTTCAATTTCTCAATCTTCAAGACAGCTTAATTAGATGAAAATAAAATTAAAAATTCTGCAGGCTGCTGCTGACTTTTCAATTCCTAACATATAACAAAAATGAACTTTCTTAATGACATTGGAAACTACCTAATTATAAACTTTATCTCATTATATAAGTTATTAATATATTATTTCTTAGCAATGATCAGAATTCAAGAGGTCAATAACCAGGGGCTACTCATTCTTAGTAGAAGCATAAAATATTAAATATTACTCATGCTATCAAATTCCTAAAGCTGATGCTAAAAAAATTTTTTTTTCTTTCTTTATTTTCTGAACAGTATCACACAATGAACTAATGAAATTAATAACATTGCTTAAAACTAATTTCTGAATATGTACTGAGTGATTAATTAGTTCTCATAACATTTTCTTCCAAGGACAATTTGTGAGAACCTAACTTAAAATCGCATGTTGTACATCAAATATATTTAAAATTCATCCTTTACAAGTAATTTTTTAAAATTATTTTCATTAATATATATATATATATATATATATATACATATGTATGTGTGTGTGTTTGCTAAACAATAAAGTTTTTTAAGCATAGAACAAAATATTCAAACTAAAAATTTTTTCAGTTAAATTTAAACCTCTTCTTGTCCACATATATAATCATATAATAATATATTTCATAATTATTTTATCTCAAGAAAATGTGTTGAAGCTTTTAGAAAAGTAATTGTATATGCCAAAATATGTAACCAAAGAAACAGTGATTTACATTTTTAATAAACATTTTATCTATAACATTGTACACAAGTTGCCTTACAAAATGATAATTATCAGTTGTTTCTGGCAACATTTTGTTCGGATAAAAATAAATATTTATTGGCATCATTTACATTAACCTTCTTTTCTCAATTTTTTAACAGTTTAATAGTTTAATAAATTATTCTGTAATTTATTTTACTGCTTGTCAACCTACTTTTTTCTAAAAATAGATTTGAATTTTATTGTTCTTGAGCATAAAATTGTAGTTACTAATAATTTATAATAAAAAAATATTGAAATCATTCAGTAAATAATGGTCACCATATTAATACACAAAAAGCCACAAAGAGCATTAGCTGATATCCAGAGAGTATGTAGAATGAACATGTGTATTTATGACTAAATTACATGATATACATTTTAATACATTTATAATCTTTCCAACAATTATATATTTGCATTGCTTTAAAAACATTCTTTTGATGTTAGTTATAGTACTAAATATTAAATTAAAATTTGGTTAAAGCTGGGAGTAGGGTGCCCCTAGGAGATTGGCGACTTCCTAAATGGGTTGCCACACGTGCGTGACTTAAGCATTGAGTATGCTTAGGGTTACCATAACCTAAATCGCCAATTATCGCTCCCAAAAGTCACCAATCACCTAGGGGACACCCTATTCTCAACTTTAACCCAAAATTTTACAGCAGCACTTAATATTCTTTAAAAGACTAAATTGTAATGATAAATTTTGAAATTGGCACTGGATTTGCTGTAATAGACCAGTTATTTTTTCGGTGTATTTCTGGGATCAAGTAAGATAATTTGAGGTAAAGTTTGCTTCTTTTTTTACTCTTAATTTAAAGTAATTGTTTTAATTAATTAAATTACAACTAATTCTTATTTTGTTCTAATACATAAAAATATTTAGTACTTTTCCATTTCGCAAGTGCAAGCAATAAAATTGCCAAAAGTTATACAACTGACGTCAAACAGAATAAGTGTTTACTGTGTGTTGTCACCAATAAAGTCTGCTTGGTGAGATTTGTGCCAGCAAAATAGAAAAGTAACAAATATTTTAAGTTTTTAATTTAGAATTTTCCCAATTTTTAAGATCTTCTTATTTATAAATTACACAGAGTCTACTTCCTTTTATAAATTTTAGTATAAAAAAAAAGCTATTTTAGATATTTTAAAAATGACTTTTTCTTCCAAAATACTTGAAAGGAACTTTGTAGAAGGTTTAACAAATAATTAGACATTCATTACCTAGCTAAAAAAGAGTTGTTTATTTTGTAAGCATAGAAATAACTATTTTATTATGACTATTTGATATAGATAGCTGCAACTGGTTTCAATACTACATTAGCATTGTAATAGCTCTATTTGTTGCATGAGCAGAACACAAAAACACAAGTTGTTGAAAAGAAGTCATAGAGCCTAATGGGTGGGACAGGTATGTTTAGTACAGTTGTTTCATAATTTTAAAGAGACCTTTACAACTATTCATATTTCAGACATTTTCAAAACATAATTCAACTTTGCTTGCTTCGAATTAAAGAAAAATACTTTTATGAAAATAAAACATACTTAATTATTCTCAAACAGAAAAACACAGGCAAATTCTTTTCTCTTCTAGGATAAATAAAATTCATTGTACAATTTTCCCTCATCTAAATCTAGAAAACAAAAAAATAGATTATTTTACTAAAACAAATATTTTAGTCATTTGTAAATAATGTTCTGCAATCACAAATACACAACTTAATAAAAATTTATTTTCAAATTGTTAAGAATTTTAAAAATTTATGTATTATTATTTACATGTAACTGAAAGTTTTAAAGTAAAAAACCTGCAAATAAGATATTTTTTAGCTATAGCTAATATATAATAAAAATATATTTAGAAACTCACACATCATTTTCAAAATTTTTGGCTTTATGTGAATATTTACAATTGCACCCATTTTCCTACTGGAAACCTACATTTGAGTTTCAGATACATAAAAATACATACTAAGCATTTAAGGATAGACTCATTTCTCATACATATTACTTATATTTCTTGGAATTATCAATACATATTCAAGCATTTTTTTTGGAAGAAAAATCATCTATTCGGAAAATGAATGAAATAAACTCAACAGTTTGACGACTTTACAGTTTAAATGACCAACCCTTAAGTATAAATACAAGCAAATAACATAGCATTAAATATTTTTGCTGCTTATACCTTTAAAGCATTTCAGATTGTTCATTAATGTTGCATTGAGAAGCAACATGAGGGCTATTAGGGACAGACCTTGCTTTTCGGATTTTATTCTTTCATATGCTTTTCAATCCAAATTAATTCAACAATCAGATCCAAATACATCACATATTGATTCTTAGTCAATCATTCTAACATAGAATATATTTGCTAAACATTGTTTTTACACATTATACAAAATTTTCTTGTTAATGTAGAATTTTCTTAATTCCCTTTTGACCATTGTATCTATGATCTGAAATTTGATAATGTGTCAAAATGTTGTAATAAAAAACAAATAGTTAAAAACATAAGTTAATGAAATAGTATTGTGATGTAAAATTATTATCAGCCAATATTTAAAGTATTCAAATTTTGATTATTTTACTAATTTCTGGATTAAAAAAGCATTAAAAAAAATTAATGCAAGCAATTTTGTGATAAGGAAGTTGAGAAATTTATTAATATTAGTTTATGCGAAAAAAAATTCCAATATTTAAATGTATTATATGCCAAATAAGTCACAAAAATGTAAGTTTCATTAGGAACGTATGTACGCCACTATGTTCAGATACTTCAGTTTAAAAGATAAAAAAAAGAAAAAACTACTTTTACAGTAACTAGTTGCTTCAATATTTCAAATGTCTAGAAATGTTAATCATGTTCGTGTATCAGAGCAAAAACTAATTTCTTAGGGATTTTAGTTATACACGAGTTTTCGAATAAATTAATATATCAGAGCAAAATAAAAAATATTATGAAATAATTAAATGTAAGAATTTGTTTCAGTGTAAGACGTCAAACAATTTCATAATAAATTTTACAGACATAGCACTTCAAAAACAGCACAAATTCAAATTTATTAGTATATTGCCACTGCTGCATTTCTCCACTTCACATCTTGATTTTATAATTGCCATACCATCGAATATTTTCCACATCCGTTAATGCAAGAGAGCTGCGGAATATTTAACAGTTTATTGTGTCATTTCCTTCCTTGAAGGTATGTGACTGTGTCTAACAGTTATTATCATGTTGAATACCAAATAGTAATAGTCACGTGAAAATATTGAATAAAGTTGAATCACGTGAAAAAAAAAATACAAACTTTTCTTGTTAAATAGTTTTTTAATCGGAAATTAGAAGTGAAAAGTTTTGAATCGCATACTGTCTGTGTGTGTCATCCCTACCGAAAATAGATAATATTCTAACAGATTATCCGCAAGGGTTTAGTTACTTTAATAGAAAAAGGACAATTATAGGATAACCTAGATGCAATAAAAATAAAACTTTTGATCATTTTCATAATCATATCAATTAAAAACTGCACAATACAATGAAATACAGGGGAAACTTCACTTTGAGGGGTTGAAGGTTTTTTCTAAGAACTGATCCCTGATCATTCATACCATCTCTTTTTCTTATTCTATGGCAGAAAAAGCCTTGTGGTCATGATCGCGCACTCGCAGCCAGCATCGTCCAGTCACGCGTTCATATCCTGATATCATTGCTGATACATATTAAATCTGTCGAGGCTCGAAATCTTCTTGTTGGTGTGGTAATGAAGTTTGTAAAGAGGGTGCCAGCTAAGGTGTCGTTCTTGTTACTTGACTGAGGTTAAATTTACGAGGTCCTTCCCCAATAGCCCTCCTGTTTCTTCCAAGAGAGAGTGTACCGTTAATACACAATAAAAAAAAACTCGACCTTTTTCTATGGCTCTAAGGATTTCTTTTTACGGCTTATTTCAAGGAGACTAATTTAAAAAACTTATTTTTGCGTGATTAACAATTTATTCCGGTTATTTTTTTTTAAAAAAAGTCCGAGATCAATTTCCAGGGAATTTTCAAAGATGCATCATCACTTTTTGAATGGACTTCATATTCGACAATGGATTCAAATTTAGATGGTATTCATATTCGACGCATAATTCCAATAAATATCTACCGCATTGGATGAATATTCATTTAAAGAACAATAACTACTTATTTTTACTGACTGAATTACTTTTTGACAGAGTTATTAATATCTAAAGGAAATATGTAATTATATAAGTATAATTGCTGGCCAATACATACAACAATTTTGTTCAACGAGCTTGAATAGCAATTTTCCTTCTTCAGTTCAACCACTTTGAAATAAATTAGTAGCATCCACTCACTTTATACAGATCATTATCCAACCACCATCCACTGAAATAGATAGCGTAAATACAAATTCAAATTAATGTGATAAAATATCTGTACAATGGTGCAAGACATTTAAGATCTATTCCAGTGTCTTAGAGATATATTTGCTCCCTTTCAAGTTTTCAAAGCTCAAGGGATGGATAAAACCTACGCTTTAATTGACACTCTCAGCAATCAAGCCAAATCTAATCGTATATAACTAGTTAGTATATCTCTTGTCCTTTGTCTTTACTCCTAAAAAGCGAATGGAATAATTTCTCGCATCGTTGATTTGCGAGGTTTTGTAAACAAGTACCACTCTGACTAAATTTTATCCAAAAAAAAGTATATAGCTGAAACCTGAACTTAAATTTAGCATTACAAATTAAAGAGTAATGGATATTAATTACTGGCTTGAGACGTATTATTTTTGGTTAAAAACTTTCTCTCGAACATATTGAAGCAACTATTGTCGTTTTTTCCTTCTGAGATATAAGTCCAATTGCGAAAATCTCAGCTTATTACAACGTTTTTCTGAATTTCACTTGGTGTGTGTGTGTGTGTGAGTGTGTGTGTGTGTCATCAAATTTTCGATCGTTAATTTAACCAACTTCCCATCAAGCTAGAGCTTTGAAATTTTGGGAATCGTTCGTACTCGCCTAACAATGCAATATTTAGACGTTTGCGATAAGTTTTAATTAATATTTTCTTTAATAATGCAGTTTAGCCCAATCACTTGGCGCGATTTCAAAAATTTGCTCCAAACTTGGCTGGTTTTTATTTATTATTATTATTATTTTATTTTTTGTTTAACTTAAGTCCGTAAAACGGAACAGGGTAGCCACATTTAGCAAAATATCGCTAAGTAATTCTTGTCGCCAAGGGTGGTTGGGTAAAAATGCATTCCATTCATTTAATTTACCGGATGAATTAATTAATTTTAGTTAGTTTTAACGTTTTTATGTATTTCACTTGGTGTGTATCTGTCTGTGTGTGTATCACTGTGTCATCAAGTTTTCTATCGTTAATTTAATCAACTTCCCAGCAAGCTAGAGCTCTGAAATTTTGGGAACTGTTCTTACTTGCCTAACAATGCAATATTTAGATATTTGCATCCAGTTTTAACTAATATTTCAATAATTTTTTTAATAAACTTTGCCGCCATATAAAAACGTTGTTTTTAAAAACGTTGGTTTTTAATTCGAATTTTTTATACCTCATATTAACAACAGATTTTGAACAATTAATTAAAATTAATCAGAATTTAGTACTTAATGGGAATTTAAATGCGGCACACACTTCTTTGAACTGCCTCTGTATAGCCTCAAGAGGATTTAAACTTGAAAATTTTGCTGATATCCTTGATATTAAAATAGTACATGGCCCTCGCCACCCGCATTGGAGTAAATTCTACTATAATAATTAATCTAATCCTTGTTAGGGAATTTCGTTTTCCCGGGGCCATTTCCTCAATACCAGATTTATCCTCAAATCACAATCTTATTATATTGAGGTTTTCGTACAAAATTGACATTAAGTTTATCAAAAAATCAGGAAACTTTAATATAGGGGGATGAAGATTCTTCGAAGGTCACTAAGATAGACAAAATAAGTGATCATTATTCAAATACGGCAATTGCCCATTAAAGTTCCAAATTTCTGGTTACGTAACATAAATTATAGTAAATGAATCTCTTAGCTAGTTAAAACAATCAGATGATTCTCGAGTACCAGTCCATACGATGCTTTATTCTGAGCGATTTTAATTTCATAAATGTTAAATATGAACTACATGTTAAATATATAAGTAGGATGAAAATATATTTACAAGATCATGTATTTTTTTTTTCATATAATTTTTTTTTCTAACCTAGGTATCCGACTCTGCCATCATACAGAGGGCTGGTATCGAAATCTAGGAGCGAACAGGTACCTTTTTTTTTTTTTTTTTTTTTTTTTTTTGTAATTGTAAATTATTACAATTATATCAATTTTTGGTGTATTTTTTAATGTGGAAAAAAGGAGGAAGAGGTAGAGAGATGAAAGTGACGTACATATCTTTAGGCAAGAATCAAATTGATGGCACTATACCCATATATTAATTATATCTGATATAATTGGAAAGAAAAATTTGTATTTCTGTAAAGCATTCTCAGTTTTTATTTAAGAAAACTTCTCCTATGGATTTGAAGAGTTGGTTTGATTGATTTTGTTTGTTTCGAAAAACTGAATCAAGTTTTTAAAGTCTTTTACAAAAGGGAAGTTGTTATTGTCATCATTGGTCGGTGAGAAATTGATTGTTCTTACTTCTTTCTTCTTTTTTCTCAATAGTTGACAGTTAGAGCCCAAATGACTTAAGCACTCCAGTAAAAGTTTTGTCCAATTCGTGCCATTGGCTAGTGTGTTATACGGTTTTGATTTATCTGCTGCATTACAAAAGGTTTTTTTTTTTTTTTTTTTTTTTTTCAAATTTTACGACACTTTAAAAAATTATTTTTAGTGCTTTTCAAGAAATTAAAACTTTAAAGCAATTTTATGCTCAAATTTGTGCGAATAATATGGATAAAAATTTATTTTTGGTCTATTAATATATGTAAGTATCATAAAAATTGAAAAACTTATTTCATTTGCTAAATTGATTTGAATGAAAAATAATATATAAATTTCTCCTTACTCAATCTGTATGTTTTTAGAAGAAATACTATTATAGCTTAAATTTTTATTCCTTTGAATAGAAGTAAACATGCATTGTAGATTTTTACAAATAGTTTCCCCTTTCTCAATGATATTTTAAAGAAGGAATAACACTTTTATTACCTGCTTTTTATTCATAGTAAGTTATTTTTTTAAATTTCGATTGATGTCAATTTTGATAAAAATGCGATTAATTAAGCATTTTGTAAAATATTATTTACTATTTTCTTAAATAAATTTTTTACACTTTATTTACATTTTCTTTATCCTAAATTAAAGTTAACTACAGTTCAATCACTGCCATTTTACTGGAAATGTAATTTGAGAAAACTATTTGCTAAAGAGGACGTCCTTAGTGTTGGTATAATAGATTGATCTTAACTTCTACGTCACAAGCTCAGGGTCGAACATTATCAATAATGCCAGTTGACTAAAATGTTGCAATCTTTTGGATATTCTTTTTTTAAATTTAATTTCGCATATACAAATACAGTTTATGATATTTTCAAAATTACAATTATCTTTCAAATCAAAACTCTTGGATTTATTCAAAAATTTTAAAAACCTCTTTTTAAAAACTTTAATTTTATTCCACCCCCTCCTCCATGTTTTATCTTAGAGGTAGGCAGAATAACGCTTGTTGGTGTTAGAAAATTGGGATACTCCCTCTTTTTTGTCGACGAGAGGGATTGCCAGTTTATTAAGAGGAGACGCAATCTGTACTCATTAGTGGGAGGTAGGAGCGGAACAAGCTCCAATATTGTATTCAACAGCTGGTTTGTGATTTTTCTTCATCTGTCGCTTCGGTGAATTTTCGGATCCAAGAATTTAACAGCTTTTATTGACCACATTTATTCCGAAATTTTGACAGTTCACCGCTATCCTTCCAGGTTTTGAAAATGCGCTGGACACTTCTCGACCCAATTCCAGTACTTTTAGCGATCTCTTTAGCCATTTTCTTTGGTTGATGCAGACCAGTAATTTGACCCTTCTTAGATGTAAAAACATCTGTTCAGCAACCGTGTGAAATAACACAATCTTTACAGAAACGATCAATTGTGCAGTACTTGAGCACTATTTAAAGGATAAATTAGCACTGCAACGTGAAAATCACTGTGCTACCGAGTCAATACGTTACTCTTATTATGTACTTGTATATTGTTATGGAACCTGCTATGAAGCTTCCCTGTAGTGTTATTCATATAAAGGAGGAAAGGCATCTACAGAGATTTCATTGGAGCGAAAGAAAGCTTAAGCAATGACCTCCCCCCCTCAATATTGGCAACGGATTTCGCACCCTCTTTTTATGACAAAACAAAGGTTCCCGAAAGTATCGAAGTCTTCTTGAAAACTCGACTGGGAGGAAAGTTACAGACTTTTATTGAATTTTCCATGCGATGTCACACTTGGCTGGAGCATCTATAAATACGCTGAGATCCAGAAACTGCTTTTGGAATCAACTAAGAAATTTATTGGAGTCGTTTGGCATTGGTTGAGAGGATCTGCCGAGGAACCTATCGAGGAGTTGCCTGAATCTGCCGGGAACTGGTGGAGTCTGCCTTGGAAGTGCAGAATATTACCGCGGAAAGTAATTCGTAGTGTGAACTGTCGAGTTTAACAGAATTGATACAACTGTGACTCTCATTGCAAAGGCTTTTTTTTGTTCCTGTAACTGGTGTCTCTAATCGGTACAAGTGCTGTTATTATATACGTTTTGCAACCTGTGTTCGTCTTGTCATGAATATTTGCGAATACAGTATCATTTGCCGTTGTCCTCCTAGTTGATCTGATTTCTCTAGTTACACCCGCACGAGAATTTTCGTAATAATATTTAACGTGTCGATTTTTTTTCGGTCAGATAGTGTATTTGGTCGATATTATTCTAAGCTTGGAATATTCTAACACTGAATAGAATACAGACTATTTTCTCTACGCTGAAACAGAGAAAAAAAGCTTATTTAGTTGATAAATATCCTTCCATCATTCCCCCTTCCTACGCAAATAAAATTACTCTGAATAAATAAACATCTAATTAGCAATAATATCATGACAGAGTTTTTAAATTCAAAAGAATCTATCTACAACCTATTAGCTGCTTATAATTACTGCTCTCATCTCCTATGGTAAAAAGACAAAATATATATATTTTTTCAGCGCGCGGCGTCATTTCATAACTGACCACAGATGGTTCCCCATAACGTCACGTGCATTTATATCTACCAATAACATTACATATTCCTTCCCCTTTATGTTCATATAAAATAACCTTCTATATACGGTGAGAATATTGCTGATACACCCAACTTTTTTTTTCACACGGTAGATACGTTCCTTAGAAAATAAAGCAAAAAAAAAAAAAAAAAAATCGTGTAAAAAATACATGTGACGTATGGTAAATTTGGGGATATGTTCCACAACTTTAAAAAATCGTGTAAGATGAAAAAATTCCAAATATTTTCCCAAAAAACCGTGCAAAAAAGTAATAATGAAATCCATATTACATATTTATAAAACAAAAACAATTCACGTTTATTACCAAAAAAAAAAAAAAATTAATTAGCATACTTTGAAAATTAAGTCCATAGGTATATACAACATATAAGAATTCATACTGAAATTAAGAATAAAACTACTAACTATCCATCGCTACTTAATAACAAGCGTGCACGTTTCTTATGAACTGGATCAAAACTGCTATCATCAGTAGATGTGTCAGATATGTCTGGTACAATTGTCGGCTTTGATTCAAATGAAGAATTTCGTTCGTTATTAATGGCCTCTGTTGGTACTTTTGTTGTTACAATGGCTATTATTAGCGGCTATTTTTTCCCCTTGTTTTCTTATATAATTCTTGATATCCTGCTACACAAATTTAAGATTATGTTGAAATTTTAAAGCACGTTTCCATGTCGGAATCATAAGAAAATATTGTTCTATACTTGCAGCAAATTTCAAGCCCTCTCGAATTAAATGAGTCGTTAATAGCTGAACTTCACCTTCGTCATTATCGAAATGAAAAAATGTATACAAATTTGTAAAAAAAAAAAAAAAAAAAAATCATATTTGACAGAAATTGGGATTTTATGGATAAATTAACATAATAACATGTCAAAACAATTTATTAAATTAAGCGAATGAATATAGTCGAAACAGTGACGTAAGGAATCTCCATGTTGGCTGGAAACTGAAATCCTGTGTTCAAACTGAAGTACAACGAAATAAAGAAAAAATTGATTATAAAATTTGGGTATTCTCTGTAACTTCAGTGAGTGAGTGAGTGAATGTAAAGTTTATTTGCGCAAGAGCCAGATATGGCTATGCTGCGCCAAACAAGATTAAACTGTGGTCTAGACGTGAAGTTGAAAAAAAGATAAAAAGTGATTGACAAGAAGGAGGGTCGAAAATAGAGAAGGATCGCTAGGGTATCCCGGGAGTGCGTCACCCGTGTTTACCAAAGACAGTTCGTTACTCCAGAATACAAAGTGAACAAGTCGAAGTAGATCAAACCAATTGCACATGTATGGTCATGAACCGACCATCTTCTGATTATACTGTCAAAATTAGAAATTTGAAAAATTGGGGGGGGGGGAATTCGTGCTAAAAAAATTCGTGTAAAAAAATATTGGTGAACTGTGTTATTTCAAAATCGTGCAAAAAGAAGAGTTGAGTGTATATTCTTCATAAATCTGATTAAAAAACTTCTTTAAAGTACCTGTTAAGTGTTTAACATATCGACGTCCAAATTCTGGAGGAAACAAAAAAGAAAAAGTCTTCAGGAATAATACTTGATTCACAAAATAGTTATTGTTTCAATGATTTAAATTTACTCAAATTCGTGAATTCGTATGGCACTAGACCTATACACTTTTGTAAATATAAAATTTTGAAAGTATAAAAAAGATAACTAAGCAAAATTGTTTTCCTTTTTTTTCAGAATTTATATATTGTTAAAAAATTATCTATGAATTTTTGGTTGAAGAGAGGAACTTTGAAAAAAGGAAATCGTGATGATTCAAATGATACATCTACTATTGAGGAACAAAAAAGTATATAAACCATGCCTTCTTCAAAACATAATATTAAAGAACAGATGCCACGTAAAAATTGATCTAAACGGAAATATGATGTAAGTTACTTAAAATTGATAAGTCAGATGTTTCTATTGCAATGTGTGTTTAATGTCATTTCATACAAATACACCCTAATAGAAATTTAAAAAAAATTAACACAAACATAGAGGTGACACACAAAAAATAAAGAATAAAACAAATTGATCGAAACGTCTCCCACCTTAGCAAGAATTGTTCTTGAATATAAAGGTAAAGACGACAGTTTTAAAATTGGTCTTTTTTATATAACTATTCATTGATTTTATTTAGTCACAACTCGAACAATACTATCATTTCCTGTATGGATTTCAGTTAAACGTCCTAGAAGCATATAGCCGTCCTTGATTAATACAATATCACCAACAGAAAGATTAACCAAACCGTTTTTCTACATGTACTTCAGATTTTAGTTTAGTTTTTATTAACGTCGCTAATAAAAACTAACGTTTAGTTTTTATTATTAAAAAGCAACACGAGGGCTATTGGCCACGGACCTCGTAATTTTGAACCAAGGTCAAGTGACGAGGACGACACCTGAGCTGGCACCCCCTTCTCCTAACATCCACACCACGCCAACGGGAAGACTTTGGGCCCCGAACAGATTTAACGTGCATCAGCCCCGGCGGGTCTTTGGCGGCCAAGGATCGAACCCGCGACTGAACGAAATCCGCCGGACACTAGTCCACGACCTTGACCACTAGGCTACCGTATTTCATAACTGACCATAGATGGTTGCCCATAACGTCACGTGCACTTACAGGGGATGGACAAAAATATGGAAACACCTTGTAAAATGCCTGTTTGAAAAGAAAGATTGATTTTAATGAAATATGTAGGTGGCGCTGGAGTTTTTGACTACTAACGCCACCTATACAACTTCGTAAATGTGCTAAACAGTTCAGTTGTTGTCGGAGTACTGTTATGTGAGGTTGTCATTGCATTATGTCAGAGTTAACAGACTTCGAACGTGGGCAAATTGTTGGAGCACGTATGGTAGGTGCTTCCGTAAGCAAGGTAGCCGAGGTGTTTAGTGTTTCAAGAGGTACTGTATCGAAGATTTATTCCGCATATTTGAAAAGCGGAAAAACATCATCTGCTAAATCACAGCGCGGACGAAAGTGTGTGCTGAGTGATCGTGACAGACGATCATTAAGGGCAATTGTGACGAAAAATAAGAAGACCACAGCTGCAAAAGTTACTGCTGAAATGAATGTTGTGTTACAGAACCCTGTGAGTACCAAAACAATTAGAAGGGAGCTTCATAAACAGGGAATTTCTGGCCGTGCTGCAATTGAGAAGCCACTCATCAGTGATGCTAATGCCCGTAACAGGAAAAGGTGGTGTTTAAGTCATAAAGCCTAGACTATAGGGCAGTGGAAGCGTGTAATATGGTCTGACGAGTCTTGTTTCACATTGTTTCCCACTTCTGGCCGAGTTTACGTCTGGAGAACGCCATCTCAAGCCTATAATACAGACTGCTTGTTGCCAAGAGTGAAACATGGCGGGGGTTCTGTTATGGTTTGGGCAGCCATATCGTGGTTCTCTGCTGGCCCCATGATAACTGTGTCAGGGCACATGACTGCCAAGACTTATGTGAACATTTTGGCAGATCAAGTTCATCCCATGGTACAAACTTTGTTCCCCGATGGTGATGGTGTCTTCCAAGACGACAAAGCCCCTGTTCACACAGCTCACATTGTCCAGGACTGGTTTTCTGAGCACGAGGAGGATTTGTCCCATCTCCCCTGGCCACCACAGTCACCAGACCTGAATATTATCGAACCTTTGTGGTCTACATTGGAACGGAAAGTGCGTTCTCGTTATCCACCGCCAACATCGTTATCTGAACTTGCCACCGTTTTGCAGGAAGAATGGTATAATATTCCCTTGGCACACATACAGGAACTGTATTTATCCATTCCGAGAAAACTACAAGATGTTTTGGATGCCAACGGGTTTCCTACACCATATTAAGCAAAGAAACATGTTTTTTAAAAGGTGTTTCCATATTTTCGTCCAACCCCTGTATAATTACCAATAACATTACATATTCCTTCTCCTTTATGTTCATACAAAATAACCTTCTATACGGTGAGAATATTGCTGAAATTGAATATACCTCTCTCGTCCAACAGAGGACACAATGTGACTTTTTACTGAAACAAACTTACTAATTTTAATTCTTTCTATATCAACCTGAAAATAAATCATAATTTCTACAGCTTTTTGTCTTACTTTTGAGCTAAAAAAAAAAAAATTTCAGCGTAAACGTTGCCTACAAAAGTCACACTTCAATTGCACCATAAAATTAATCTTAAGCAATAAGAAATTATATTAAAATTTTTGGATAAAGAAGAGACATTTTCAAATAAAGCATTAAATATATCATTAGTGGCATTAAATGAGATTTTGGTTTTAATTCACTCAAGGTCTTTTTGTCAATACTAAATTCAGTTTGATTCTGTGACCAGTCAGTTACTTTTGTCTTCGGACAACAATTATAACATGAAACCATAATGAGGAATTGGTTTTCAGGATTTATACCTCTATATGCTAAGTTGTAGGGTTTGCTTTAAAGGAACCCGAGAAAGATGTTGGTATCCAAGATCAAGATACTTTCTATTTGCAACAAAATTTTATGAGGATGAGTACCCAATCAAGATAACACTGTAGAATCTAAGAATGTAAAAAAAAAAAAAAAAAAGTATGATCAGGTAATACCTTAAAAACAACAGCAAAATGTCTAGCAAGCAACGATTTCGTAAATGAAAACGGTTTTGATAACTTTTCCGAAAGCTTATCAACTATCTGCATAGTTTTTTCTTAATTGCTTGATCCAGATAAGAGGTCATCGACATAAAAATAATTTTTATGCATCCCCGGATGGCGAATTTCACAATTCTTTGCTATTTGTTTTGCATAGTAAGTTGCCGAAAATTGAGCTTAAGATATGCAAGTTACTGTAAACAACTTATACCCATGTAATGGTAAGTCACGCGACTTCTCCACACAATTCATTGGAAAATCTTGTTTTTGGAAGCAATATTCGAGGAACATTTTTTCAATGTCGGTAGAAAATGTTATCTTGTGCATTCAAAAAATTTATCAGAATTGAAAACTATTTCTCTGCATAGTTGGAACAACTCTGATTATCAAATTTAGAGATAAAAAGTTGGCAGTTTTACAACATCCATCAAAAATTACCTACAGTTTTGTAGAGGATCTACCAGGCTTCACTATTAATAAGAAAGATAAATTCAATCGTTAGACAATTAAATTATCTTTTTCAAATAATACATGCTCAATGATCACTATATTTAAATTCTTTTAATTTGACAGATTTTCTTCCCATTAAGAAAACCCATGAGATGGCTAGTGGTTTGGAGTGTCCAAATTTCTTCCTGTCAAAAATAGGTAATATCACAATAAATATTCTATTTTCGTCTACACTATATATAGGCTCTGAAAATGAGCTTTGCAAAACTCTTCCTCTGATAAGAGTGTAAAAAATGGTATTTTTTCTAATTCCCAAAAACTATTTGGAAATTAAAGTTTCACAGGATAAATCTAACTAAATAACTAAAAATTTGACATGAATTATCTTGGCGAGAAGCATCATGCTCAATTTTCATTTGATACTGCCTAGCCAAAATTAGTATTAGCTTTTGAATCATTGATGGATTTAACAATATGTTACATTAACAAGCAACAAAAGAAATAATTCATTCCTATAATTTAATTAAGTATTCTTGGAACAGAACACTCAAGAATCGGGCATTAAATATCCTAAAACCTAGTTTACTAAGCAATAGCTCCAACAATAATAAGTTGCCTCCGAGCTGTGCATTCGTGTTTTTGACGAGGAATTGAAAACAGTCACAATGCTGTTCATAGCATGCTGTAATGCAAAATTAAACAATTCATTTCCTCTAGGAGGTTGTTCATTAAACAAGGAGGAATCAACATTTTTTGTACTTTTATAGCATTCATAAAAGATATTCTCTTTATTACAAACATCACAATAGTACGTAAAGGGAGGCAACTGTCCAGAGGAAAAGCGCTAATGAGGCTTTAGTCTTCTTTAAAGCACAAAATTACGGTTTAGTTTTTATTAACGTCGCACTAGAAGCAACATGGGGATTATTAGCGATGAACCTCTGTGAAGTGACAAGGACGACACCCCCTCTAAACTTCCACACCACGCTAACGGGAGGACTTTGGGCCCCGACAGATTTAACGTGCATTAGCCCCAGCTACACGGGGGGTCTTCAGAGAACGAACGAAAACCGCCGGCCACAAATCCGAAAACATGACCACTAGGCTACTGCAGCCACCAAAATAATTACGAACAATACTTTATCTTTTATCCAGCAGATATTTTTACAAAGTGCAACAAAATTAACTCATTGCAAAGGAGTTACAATTTTTTTTACATGAAATTTTCAGAGAAAACCAAGGTATTTTATTTCTTCAGTTTAACAGAATTTTAATAGCTTTCTCCTTTTACACAAATGCTTGGCTGAAAACAGTTTTAAAATAGATGAAGTATTTTTAAATACTTGCAAACTCTGGAAAAAAAATTCTCCTGGAATATTTACAGAAGACTGGCAAGGACAATTCATTTTCAACATCAGCCAAGCCAGTACAAGCATCTAATTAGATAGTGATTTAAAAGCAAAAACACAAATAAGGCATTGGGTAATTTTTAGGTGAATGTATCAGGTGAATATACCAGCTCATCAAAACAATCTGCTTACATCCACCTACCCCTACATATTTATATAAAGGACTTTTTATATTACATTACAATAAAGATAAATGCAGAAATCTGTTTAAATTCAGAAGAGAGGTCTGCTTCAAATTTCTAAATCATTACAGACATCAAGAGTATCAATTAAAAGACTCAACATCAGTGATATCAGAAAGTACTATTTCATTTTGTTACGAGTAATGGTTTTAAAGTTAAATAATAACAATACATGTAGAAAAAGATTAATTTTGTAATAAATTGTAAAAGTCTGTTTTTTAATTTTAAGTTAATTGCTTAATAAAATAAATTTTTATTTAAAAAAATAAGATGTATTACCTATCCTTCTAAATAAGCAAAGTATTCCATTACAATTCCAGGATTCATATAGTGTTCCATTAGAGAAAAAGTTTGGAAATCCCAGACCACAGGCAGGGAGGGGAAAAAAATTACAATAGTAATTCTTGAAGATTATAAAATAAGATACCCATTTTTTCCCACTAAGAAATAAATGTTCTAATTAACTTACGTAATATTTGTTAATAAAATCTCTACAAAAATTCAATATATATAATTCCTTATATTAAACTTATTCATTTAACAGAGTTTAAAAATTGTATGACTAAATCTGACAAGAGCAAATCCACATGTTAAAGATATAAAGTATGCAATTGAAACTTATGTAGTAGAAAATTATATGTCGCATACATCATGACAGAAAAAAAATAAAACAAATCACAATATTCAAACATTAAACTTTTTTTTTTTATTCACAATGACTGGTTACCACTTATAAGTACACTGACAGAGAGTTCATTATGTACAAAGCATGAGAGCAAGAATAAGTAATGTTTACAAGTCTTCTAATGTTTTTATTATTCACTGAAAATATCCCAACCATGAAGAAACAGTCTATTCAAAAATAATACAATACTTCATCTGTTGTTGTGTGGAATGTAATTCTTGCATACAGTATCACTATAGAGATGACACATTTTCAATATAACAAGTCTATTCAATATTAACTTTTTTTTTTTCCTTCACATTTTCTATGGAGAGTTAAAATCACAAGACTCTGAATACTGCATAATGTACATTGCATAATGGTTAGCCCATAAGAAAAAAACCTTTATAAAAACATCTTAAATAATTCAAATTTTAACAAAAAGACAAAGATAGAATAAAAATTTATATATATTGACACATTCTTTATTCTAAACTACAATAAACATTGGCACAATTTTTAAAATAAATTCCATGTAAAAAAAAAAATCTTTACTAAATGTCCAAGCAGTTTGCCAAATATAGGATTGAATTTCTATCAACTGCCTGTAAATGTTGGGGAGGGGGAGAAATTACAAAGAGAATTCAATTATTAATGATTTGCAGAAAAATTTTCAGTCTTAAAAAAATGAGCCTTTCTCCTAACAGAATTGATCCAATTTTAAAAATTAAAAGATCAACGAGAATATTCATAATTAAGAATGCACAAGATGTCTAAGGCACATTTTTTCCCCTCTCAATGTGATCAGGAACACAGTATAGATTTCTCTAAAAATGCAAGGATTTATAGTTTTCACACAAATTTGAAAAGTTTTTCTTGTATAAACATTTTATTTGCATTAAAAAAATAAACATATTCTAAAATTTAAACAATTGGGAAAGTTACAATTTGAAACCTTTAAAGCCTATTGAATAGAAATTATAAAGTACTAAAAATAAAATACTTTCAAAAATTTATTTAAAAAAATATAAACTAGACTGAATGAATTTAAAAATGACAGCTATATGGAAAAAAATCAACTCAAAATAACATGCACAAATATCGGACGAATTTAACAACACTGTTGCGCTTAATGGAATCCAGCAGCAAACACAAATTTTACTTTTTACACTCCTTCATATTCTTTTTTAATAGCTGAAGACAAACACCATGCAAACATCACTCCAATCAGCTAAAAGAAACAATATATATGTTAAAAGGAGTCTTTATAC
>BMAW01024151.1:869134-934670 GCA_019974015.1 Nephila pilipes
AAAAAAAAAAAAAACGCTTATATTTGATAGAAGTTTGTAAAATAAAGTGATGCTATTTAAAACTATATAAAGGTTGAAATGAAATAAGTTCTGGCAAGATATTATTTAACAATAATAAAAGATAGGGTTCAAAAATTTAGAAACTTCATTTCATGTATTAGTAATATTTTCCATACACATAATTAGAAAAATATTAATTTTTCAACTGATGTTCAACACACAAACAATAATTACAGTAAACAAATTAACCGGCAGACCTACAAGTCGCACTCGATGCTATAAGAGCCTATCAAGAATGAGCACCGACTTTAGAACTAAAAGAGGACTAGACTAATTGGAACAGACCTAACAATTTTGAATCATGGTTGAACAGGACGATATCAGTTTTGTATTTCAATCTAGGAATTCAACTACATTATGCAACTGTTTTAAGATTCACATGTATATTTCAGATGGGCAATCAATAATTCCAAATACCAATCTGTAGATAGAATAGGGCACTAATTTCAACGAGACTAAAAATGTCAGCCTTGAAAACAGACAATCTTTACTATGCTATTCCAGCTCAAAGTATATAAAAGTGACATATTCTACATAAAAATAATCGGAATGAATTACTTTTCACATAAGATAAGAATTATGTAACCATGCAGTAAAATATAAAACGTTATTTATATACACTAATTTAAAAAACTTTCCAAGTAAATAAAATTGCATTTTATACATGCTAACGTATAAAATGCAAGTGAATCTCTCATAAAATTCAAACATATACTGTATAATGGCATAATAACTTAACAGCATGTGTCAAATAGGCGTCATTTTACATAAAAATACATGCAATTTCATTTATGCCCTAACAAAATTTACTGTTTTTTACCGATATTATAAACTGAATTGAATGTAATGTTCTGCAAGTTTTAAAATTAATTCAAACAGAAAATATTTATAACTTGATTTTTAAAAAAAAAAGACATGATAAAACGATACATACATCTCAAAAATTAACAATCAACCTAATTACAGATTGCTGGAAACTTAACACAAGACAAAAATAAAGTTTCTTACCTCTACAATACCAATTCCAATGGAAACACCACCAACAATTGCAATCTTGTTCTTGATTTTATCCAACATAAGTTTATAACATCCCTAAAAAGAATTGTATGCAATTTTTTTTTATTTATTTTTTAGATCATTTATATACAATACAAGATAACTAAATATTTATAGATAATTCATATAAATATCATTAACATCTTAGCAGCACAAATATATGAAAGTTATGTAATTTTAAACACTGCATTTTTGCTTCTTAAAATAAGAAATCCCAAATTGAAGACTCTAAGAATTAATTTAATTGCTTCAAAAATTATCAAATTAAGGATTTTACTTTCCTCACCAAGATACATGAAAAAGTTAATAGTATAAAATGTCAGAACAGATAATTATAAGTATTTTCTATCAAGTTTACTTCACAGTTAAGTGCACATTACGAGAGATATTAAACATACCTATATAGTATTAATATTTAATACACAAATACTTACTTTTTGATAAGCATCAGCCACACTGCAGGTGTCAATCTGGGCATTGCAACAACTTTTAGGAACATCCAAATTATTTTCAGGGTAGTCTTTAGCACCATCAACACCACAGCATTCCCACTAAGAAATTTATACAATTAATTATTTCCCCCAAAAGAAATTTAAATAGCATATTTGAAAAGAAAAAAGAAAAAAAAAATCTAGTTAGTGTTCTTGATGCAAATTTCATTTTATAACTAGTTCAAGAAAATAAGAGACAAAGATACAAAAAAAAAAAAAGTACATTAAAAGTTCATAAATCACAAGTAATTGTAATTACAAAGAAGTTTAATTTTGCATCTTTCACTTGCTAGGATTATTTTAAAAGCTGAATAAAGCTAGACTTTAGATAATATATAAATATAAAGCACATTTTCCTTAAGCATCATGCACAAGTTAAAATTAATGCACTTCAAGACTAGATACATTTCTATTTTATCATTACGATTTCCAAGAGCAAATATATAAATTATGGCTGGATTTGTTTTAACGTTTAAATATCAATTTATATTTTTCTAAAACACATAACTATTCACAATAAGTTATTTGCAAAATGCTTTCTCCCAAATCAAATGATTTTCCTAGCTATAAAATTTGGAAAAGAAATACATATCCAGTTTTGCATTTTGAATTTCCTTATCAAAATTAATGAATGAGCAAATAAAATTTTGAGGGTTATAGTGCAAGAATCAAATAATGCACATCTGTGACATATATATTTGGAAATAAATTGGTTGACAAGAGTCAAAAGTAGAATTATTTTGATATCCCTCAAGATGTGTCTTATTTGACTACCAGAGACAGTTAACTCCATAGGGAAAGAAAAGCACTAAGGTACATAGGGGTCAGTTGCCATACTTAGAGAAGGCAAATACATGAGGATTGGTTCAGTTCTATTAACTTTGCACTGGAAGCAACTGAGGGCTATTTAGCGATACATCTCCAATTCTGAACCCAGGTCAAGCGACAAAGATGACAACCAAGCTCTCGGCTCTCTCTCTGGTACCCATCTCCTAACTTCTACACCATGCCATTGGGGGGATTTTGAGCTTTGACAGATTTAACATGCAGCAACCCTTGCTACACAGAGGATCTTGATAGCATCAAGGCTTGAAACAACTCAACGAAAACCACTGTCCATGAGCCTGCAACCATGACCATTAGGATATTGCGGCTACAAGTCCATGTGGGAATACAAATTAAAATAATCACAGTTGTTAACAGCTGTGTGCACCTCAGAGTGACGTACCTGCCTGCAGCAGGAATATAATCTTTCTCGCTCATAAGTATTGTAATTTAAGTTCCAAGAGAAGAGACACAAGTCTCCACCAACATACACTTCATATTGTTTTACAAGCGAAATATGCCTCGAAAACAAATACAGTCCCCAATTATTAAGAGAAAATTTATTTTATTAGGTTACGAGAGTGTTAAAGTGACTTATTCCAAATCAGATTAACAGTAATATTACTCTTCAAATACCATATTGACAAAGGTTTTGAATTTGGCAAGATCATGCTTAAACCTTTGCTTTCCCATTTTTTCTTAACTTATATATAGTTTACAATAATGGGTTATAAACAATTTCAATCTTACTTCGAGAGAGAGTGTTTTAGTTTCAATATATTTAATTAATTATGACTAAAACAGACTTTATTTAAAAATTTACTTCAGAAATATTTTTCACTTTGAACTTATTGATTTTACATGATTTTAAAATAGGGGAAGGGGTGAGGAAACTGCTAAATATGATGACATTTTTATAAAAATGACCCTGAATTGAAGTAATGAATAATAAAGGATATTTTAAGTATTTAAAACTTTCTTTAAAAATTACAGATGTGGAAAATTTCCTATATCTAAAAAAATACTTAATTTGTAGAAACTAAAAATATAACTGAAAAATTATAATTTTCGTATCTATAAAGTTTAAGAAATCATGATTTCAGACATAACTTGTATGATAACATTGTTTAAGTGTCGAGTATCAGAATTGCTTACATTGAAGAAAATTTACTTAATAAAGTTTTATATTTTTGTTGGAATGAACTCAATTTCTAGATACTAGTTTTAGGAAGATTGCAATGCGATTGTTTTATTAACGTTGCACTAAGAAGCAACACAAGGGCCACTGGCGACAGGCCTCATAATTTTAAACCTAGTTCAAGAGACATGGATGATAACTGAGCTGGTACTTTCCTCTCCTAATATCCACACCAGGCCAACCTAATTTTAGAAACAGATAAAGAGTTCCAGGAATTCAATTTAGATATTATTTTATAAAGATAAAAATTGCTTACTTTGCTTTGCATCTCATCCCAAATAACATGAGCATCAGATTTGTTTTGGGCAATACTGTTGTTCATATTATCCTTCAACAATCCTTCAAACTTAAAAAAAAAAAAAAAAATATCTTAGACATTGGTCCTAAAACCATATCTCTTAAAAATTATTCAATAAAAATTGGAGTTTTTTTAAAAATAAAAATAGAATGAAATAAAAAATGCAAGAAAGCCTGAAACATTTTAGACAAAAAAAAAAAAAGAGAGAGAGAGAGAGAGAAATACTTTAAATACACATTTACGGTTTTATGATTAATACATGTCAATCTTACAAAAGATTAACTGTTCTAGAAATAAAATGCAAATTTAACTCTTAATTATTCAATTAAATACATATACATTATAATGGATCACATCCCAAGAGCAAATATTTATACTTATTCATTATCTATTAGTCTTTGTTTTAAACATAGATTATGGAATGCAATTTAAAATTTATTAAATTACCCTTAATACAATTCAGTTCTGAATACATAAACTACCAAATTTATATAATACGAAAATCTTACTAAATTTAATCAAGTACTCTTCCCTAAATGGAGAAAAAATAATGCAAGCATAACTGATGTAACACATGGATCAATAAGTCCCGAGACTGTGCGGTCGTTTTTTTGCGATTTCCTCCTTCAAACGCACCAGCAAGTCGATATAATAATCGCTGTTGATCGATTTACCTTTTTCGAGGTAGTCAATGAAAATCACGCCATGCATATCCCAAAAAACTGACGCCATGACTTTGCCAGCTGACTGCTGCGTTTTTGGACGGCTTTCGCCAGCTGCGCGCCACTCAGATGACTGCCGCTTCGACTCTGGAGTGTAGCGATGTATCCATGTTTTGTCCATGGTCACGTAACGACACAAGAAATCTTTTTTGTTGCGAGTAAATAGCGATAAACAGCTTTCTGAATCATCGACTCGTTGCTGTTTTTGTTCCATCGAAAGCAATCGCGGCACCCACTTGGAAAAAACCTTTTTCAGTAAATACACTTCCATATGATATCTGTGTCATCTCGGCAATCTCACGGAGCTTCACTTTACGATCTTTCATTATAATTTTTGTCACTTCACTCACATTTTCCGGTGTAACGGCTTCCACAGGTCTACCCGAGCGTTCCGCATCATTTGTGTCGGTACGACCACGTTTAAACTCGGCAAACCACCGACAAATCGTTGCTTTTGATGGACAAGAGTCCGGGTAACATTTTTCAATCCATTGTTTCGCTTGCATGGTGTTTTTACCCATTAAAAAACAATGTTTTATCGGATCACGAAACTCTATTTTTTCCATTTTTTAAACAAACTACAAAACGACTTTACTCCAACCTCGATAACTCAGCTGTTTCTGGTCCGATCGACTTAAAATTTTGACACGTTTCAAGCAAAGGTTCGTACTCTAGAAAGACCTGGTTACTGGTTTACTACGAGCGCCATCTCTGGGTTAGTCTCGGAACTTATCGATTCATGTGTTACTTACACGAAATAAAATTTAAATTATACTTACTTGTCCTCTGTACATGTATGCAGTGGCAGCACCAGCAATTTCCACAACAAATACAATGAACAACAGAATGCCAAACTAAGAGAGAAAAACAAAACATTAAGTTTTTCTTCCAACTTTTTACATGTTAGTCATCTAATAAACGACACTAAATAAACCAAGCTTGAAACTTAAATTCATTCATAAATTAGCTTAATTATGAAGAGAATCAATACAGATACATTTTGCAATTATCTCAGCATACTTGCATTTACAGTCAATTTAATACAAGCATTTCTTTAAATATGATTATGGCATTAACCCTACATACATTCACTAAGTGAATATGATTAAGACACTAAAGTACCAGTAATACTCAAGAAAATTCCTTTTCATTTTGTGTCTGTTCTTAAGAAGATTTAAAAGATCTGTGTCTGTTCTTAAGAAGATTTAAAAGATCTCTCATTTTAACAATTCAAAACTAAGGTATAGAATCATTCTGATCAAGCCTTCTTTAAAATACTTGCAGTTGATAGCTAATTGGAATAACACCAGCATGTCTGATAGACCTGATTGAGTTTTTAAAGTCAAGATTTTTATCATGTCAGATCAACATTAATAATGCAAGAATGTGCGAAATCTCAGACACATCTCAATTTAACCAGCTCAGTTTAAGCCCATTATTTTAGTAGAACACTAAAAGTATTAAAGGTGTGGTGAGATGCCGTTAGTCATTTTTGTGAAGTGGCAACATGTTGCAAAAAGAAAAGATTAAAGACTTCAAACACAAGCTCATCAATGGAATTGATTTGATGTTTCAATTTTTAACTTCTACGTCGATTTATTTGGAATTGCCACATAACTAATATATGTCTTGGATAAAACTACATTTATATTACTTTTTCTTTTCTACAGGTAATATACATTATATATTTAGAAAGAATAAATTGATTATTGAATTACTTTGGATTATCTCTTCGAAGACAAGCATAAGATTTTGCAATACTTTCAATTAAAGTTAGATTGAAACATTGCATTGTATTAACATTTCAGATCATGACAGTTTAACAAACTAGACTAATGGAAGTCTAGTTGAGCAAAAATCGAAATATACAAATGAATCCGAATTTGATGCAATTAAAGCTGAAACTATATTTGAACAATTAAATTTGCGATAAATTAGATATTCAGAATCTTGAAAACAATATTTTTTTTCTGCATAAACTTCTACCGCAATTAAGTATTTAAAAAATAAAATTAAAATGCAAGATTAAAGCACACAATAAACAATACTTAAATATTACCTTTAACAATAAAGGTGCTCAATCGAACACAACCGAGAGAACAATATCTTGGCTAAATTTAAGAAACTACCAAAACTGAAATTGTAAGGATCTTTCAGAACATTCGAATTCAAGGATCAATACAAGAATTCAAATTACAAAAATGACCATTATTGATAAATTTTGCAATTTGAAGAAAAAAGTTCTGGATAGTAAAAAGAAAAATGGTGTTAAGAGTTTTAATCAAACGCATCCCTAGTCAAAGAATACAATGCAGAGTATGAAAAAATTGTTCTAGTACCCCTACTAGAAGATTGCATTCAGGAAGCTCTGGATCTTTAATTTTACAGTTTGTTGCACAATTCTCTTGGAATAGCTCATTAGAACTAGATCAAACAGAACTCTCAAGTGATGGTCAAGGAATTGAATACTCTTTCCCAGAAAGCAATTATCTTCAGAATACAGATGAAAACTGTTAAACCTGATTGAAGTATGTTTTATTCTGGTAATTTGATCAAATATGGGAGGAAGAAACGGAATTTATTGCTAGATTTAGTCAGTACATATATTGAATTCCTGCAAGTTTATGAATAGTTTGTGTAATGTTAAGTATATGTATTTACTTCTACATTCTTTAATATTGTACAGATGCATCCATCTGTATTAATTTAGATTTTCTCTTTATCCAAAATCAAATGATAGATATGATAAGTATACCATTAGCAAATCAATTTAAAGCTTTCCAATTCCCCCCCCCCAATAGAATTAACATATTCATACTTTGCTAATAATTGTCAATATTTTAGAGTTATTTATTTTTTTTTTTATTTGTATGCATTTAAAAAAAAATATGAAAAATGGATTACTTAACATTCTATCAAAAGTTTCAAAAAAAAACCCGGCACACTTAATTAATCCGATAGATATCAGACTATAACACTGCTGGATTACAGAAAAATCACTATAATTAGCCCATTTAAACAAAAAATATTACATATTACTAAAGAAAAAATTTAATATATCACAGGCAAAGTAAGTACCAAATAAAAAATAATTAAACTACCATTTTTTATGAATAGCCTATAATAGAAGGCAAAAAATAAATTTTCCGCAACTTAAGTTTTTTTAAAATGCCGGATTACTGACATGGACAGATTGGTGAAATGCTGGTCTAAATAAAGGTTTCTGCATAACAATTACCAAGTAATTCTACAACCTTAAGCACCCCCCCCCATACATTTTGATCAAACACATCTTATACAATTCTTCAAATATTTAGCTAAAATGGGATGCAAAATTACATAATCATAGAACTTAAATTCTATTATGTGTATAACCTATTATTTTACGTTTCCTTCATTAAATACGACTTTGCAATCCAACTTCGGAATTGGTCGGCAGACTCTTCTGTTATAAAGAAATATCCTTAAAATGGATGTACTACTCTTAAAAATTAAAAACTACATATCTGATGTATTAACTCTTTTATAAATGTGAATTTTTCACACACTAATTTTAAATAAAATAATTAATGCAAAAATTACAACACAAGTATTGATATTTACCACATGAAATACAAACATACATGTGCATCAATTTACATAAAACAGCCACAATTTCTACAGTATTTAAAAAATTGTCATACATTTTATGTCTAGGCTAAATCAATAAAAATTGTAGCTTTTGGAAAACGAAAAGCTATGTATTGAAACATTTTCTTACCGTAGTAACCATACAAGAGTTTTCTCTGACAGCACCACAGCATCCCAAGAATGCAAGTACAAAAATGGCACAGCCAATGACAATCAATATTGTAGGTGCAGTCACATATTTTGTATCTAGAAATCTAGTCACATCCTGGGTTTGGACAAGAGCCCCTATAACGATCAATACAATGCCACATACCTGAAAAGATATTCTAATTAGATATATATTGCAATAAAAATTTATATATTACATAAATGATTTGATAAAAAAAATATTTCACAGAATTAATAATTCTTAGCTTTTTGAAAACAGAATTTTAAACATACATTATGGGAACAGTCTAAACAAACTATTGCAATAAAAAGTTAACAAAAACCAATTTTTTTTTAAAAGCAATCGTGATAATCCATAATTTAATTACAAATTAATTTATATGCATATTGCTGAATGTGATGGAATTATTTTAAAAGTTTCTTCTACATTATCTTTTCAACCTGATGTAGTTTACCCGATTTTACCAAAAAAATTCCCCCCTCCCAAAATGTTAGAAACTAGATTAAGATGAGGATAATTGCAAGAATATCTTTGATTGGCTCCATCTTTTTATTTGGTACTTTTCCATTTTGCCAGCACAAATCTCACCAAGCAGACTTAATAGTCGACAACACATAGCAAACACATACTCCGTTTGACATTGATTGTATCATTTTTGGCAACTTTATCGCTTGTGCCGGCGAAATAGAAAAGTAACTTTTATTTTATCCTCAATTGAAAATGTATTTCTCTTTAATCAATTCCTTTCAGGGTACTGCCAAAATGAAAAAACTTTTCTACCTGAAATTGTCATCTAGATATGAAAACAGTTTCTGGAGATAGGGGGAAAAAAAAAAAAAAACTAATGGAGGGCGCCCCAATGGACGGTTCCCCCCATCCCCCCCCCCCCCCGAGATATTTAGAAGAATGGAGCTCGGGCACTGGATACTTAGAATCAATAAGGAGCGTTGAAAATATTATTTATTGAGTAATGAACTAATGGTTGATTGAGACAGAAGTACTGCAAGCGGACTAACATTTTATTAGGAAATCACTACTAGTGTTTCAAAGTAACATTAGTTAAATAAGTGTTTAGATTAGACCATAGAAAAAGTTCACAATAGCGAGGTTAGCCAGAAGTATCAATAATTAGTTAAAATATTTTTAAAATCAATATTGTTACAAGATTACAAATCCATACTTTTGGTAGAGCATAATTACCCCTCTCTTGATAAAAAAAAGTAAAAGTTCCAGATGCACAAAAAATTTAGCGTAGCTGCAAGCTTGATACAATCAGAAGTGAAGTTTATCTCTTCAAGTAAGATAAAGATTTTTAACAATACAAGAGAAATTTTAGACTTCATTGTAAATTATACATCTTGAGAAAAAAAAAATCAGAAGCACTGAAGTTATAGGGAAAAAAATTACAAATCTGCTCTGCAACCATTAATTTATTACTTCAGATTCTCTTCTACATGTATGTAAACTTTTGATTTCATTTTGTTTGAATACAATATTTGTTTTCCCATCTAAAGAGCATGAAAATTGGAATGGTTCTTTGAATAAAAGTAACAATTAATATTTTAATATATAAAAGTCATTGAACAAATTACATTCACATCTCAGAGTACACCAATATACCAGAACAAGGTACACTTACAACTATGAAAAATCAAGTAATCATACATAAATTGTTGAAATATTGTTACGAGAGTGTACCTCAAAAGCAAAATTTGTCATTTCAAAAGGATATATTCCAATTCTGTGGTCTCTTGAATTTAAAAACTTCAATATGAGAGCACTTTGATTACAAGACAGTTGAAGTATGCTTTGTCAGAATTTTGTAAATTTTACCATTTTGAAGAAATAAAGCCTTCTTGAAAAGTTTTGTAATTTGCACCTTTTCAAGAAAACCCGAATATGCAATTTGTAAAGAATAAAAATTTTCAGTTTTGAAAAGGAAAATACAGAGTAAGCAATTTTAATACACTCAAATAATGTCAGAAAAAAATATTTCTAAGGGTTTTGTATTATACTAGTTATGAAAAAAAAAATTCATTAAATCGTTACATTAAAAGAGAATCAAAAATTTACAATTTAACAAGTTATAGAATTCCTTTCAATCGATACATTCAATAGCATAATGTAGAGAGTTGAATGCCATTCTTGGCACATTTCTTACAAGCTCTTATATTTTTTGAATTAATGTTTTATTAAGTTTGCATAATTTATAGATTAAATATATCCCAACGGTATATTTAACAAACTATACTTAAGACAAATCTGAAGTTTGCCTTATGCTTCGATTTCAATTATATCTAGTAGAAATCTCACACTAATTAATAAGATCACCAAGCTAAAATGCGATTTAACCATCAAAAATAGGTGATTTATCGTCTTATTCTGTTAATCTATTTCATAATTAGATTCAAAAAATACATTGGACACTTTTCTTACTTACAATTTTTGGAGCGTACCTTTCATACGCAATTTAAAAATAATCTTTCCATTCTGATTAAATGCTTGCTCCAACATCTCAAATATAATAAGATGGAAATATTCTACATAACTGAAAAACTGTCATAAGTATTTTTAACAAGGGTAAACAAGAGGGGAAAAAAATTACGTCACAAGATAACCAGTTGTCAAATCTAAAGAAAACAGAATATCTCCTTCAAATTGGTGGCGCTCAAGTAGTGTCCGCCATTTTTTCGCCTATTTTGCAATACAAACAATGGATATCATCAATGTCAATCATAGAGCCATTAAAAGAGATATTAATCACAAGAACCATCCCAGAGCCGAATTACGTGATAAATTCATTTTTTTTAAAAAAAATACGAAACACTTGAATCATTTACCTACCCCATTACATCTATGCTTAAATTTAACTCATTTATACTTTTGTTTCATTATGGTAAATATTTTAATCGTTACTCAGAAGTCGCTTGACAACTGTAAAAATCTGCAGAGAATAACATTCCGTTTTATCTTTAAAAATATTATTTGACTTGTTTTCCTGTTATTATTATTGTCATTGAAACAAAGCAAAACACGAATAACAAAAATATGGTGGTAAAGCATACTCACCACGAACACAAAGTTCATGATAAACATCAAATATTTCACACATGACATGCTTCCAGACACCATTTTGATTCCTGTAGACGTTAACAAAATTTACACAAAAAAAGAATTAAGGAAATATCCGAAACTAATCCCACGACGCTGCTTCGCCGTTTATATGTAACCAGCAAGAGAGAGTATTTTTCACTGAAGAAACGCAATGGCTGATACTGTCTACTGTTCAACTTGTTGGTCATGTGACCATAAACGTCATACGCCTCGTGATTGGTATGATATGCATTTCTCTCTTTTTTTTCCCCTTGCTATGTTGAGATATTACTTTTCAAAGATGCAATTCGATTGCAATGTTAGTCACGCGTAGAAAAGTGTACCAATTTCGAATTCAGCGTAACAAATTTTCCACATTTATTTATAAAGTTGTTCCAATGTTTGTTCAAAATGGAAATTAAAACAATTTGAAAATTAAAAATCTTGAAGCAATTGTAACAAACTCGCAATTTTTTTTTTCGTAAAAAACAATTTTTGGATCATTTATATCAAACGCAGTTATAAACAAAAACAGACTTTTTTAAAAGCCAACGGTTGCACATTTTAGTATAAAAATTTCTATGGAATATGAGGATTAAATATTAAAATGATTTTTTTTTAATGACTTATGATTTAATCTATGTTTGGTGTCGAACTTTTAAAAGCGGACAAATCGTACTGCAGATTAGAAGAATATCCGTAAAGAAAAGTTTTCCATTAAAATAGTTTACAGAGTTTACTTGAATGAAATAAAACGAAACACTAAACAAAGTCAACGAAAGACGAAATCTGATTTCAGATTTACATATCTTTTCCCTTCTTGAAACTTCGCTTTAGATCGACTGAAACAATCGCAATTATGAAAAAAAAAAAAAATGGAGCGTTATAAAATCAGATTTAAAAATTTATACATGAGAATTTAATGTAATATAGGGAAAAAAAAAAATTTTGATAAAAATAATATTTTAATTTTTTTAACAATATCAAACGGATAATAAATACTTCGATCAAAAATGTTTGCTCTCGTAAATTGTTGTCTCTATGTTTAAAGTGCTACTGTATAACTGTAACTTTCCTCTTTCTTAAGATTTTAATTGATGTCGTTCTTTCATAACATCGCAGCTTCTGATAACTTTGTCAAAATTAAATAAGTGTCATTTCGTTTAACAACTCAATTTTATGTCAAGTCATTATTTTGTCATGTCACAGTTTATTATTTTTATTGTCATTTCATGAAGTGACGTAAATGAAATTATTTTTTTAAAGTATATTCCATGATTTAAAATTTGCTGTCCATTTAATGAGTTTATTTACCCCCTTCATATCATTATCGTAATATCTTTAGGTTTCCATCACAATTTAACTACACTCATTTTAATTTCATTAAATATTGTCTCTTAAAAAATAATAATTGGAATACAGACAATACCCAAACTTCTAACATTTGAAATGTATCCTCATCAGGTACAATGTATTAAGTTAAACTAATTTTTTTTCATGAATTCTAAAATTTATCCAATCTTTATAATATTTATTTTTAAGAAATCCCATTCCTTTTAATCACCCATTGTAAGAAATAAAGATTTTATATATTCTGCATATTAAATAGAACTGAACTTCAAAGTCTTCACATAGTATGAAAATACGAAAAGAGTAGATGTCGTCCTCGTCATTTGTCTTGCTCAAAATTACGAACCCCGTTACCAATTGTTTTAATGTTGCTATAATGCAGTGTT
The DNA here is from genome assembly GCA_019974015.1 of Nephila pilipes. Lineage (NCBI taxonomy): Eukaryota > Metazoa > Arthropoda > Arachnida > Araneae > Nephilidae > Nephila > Nephila pilipes. The sequence continues at coordinate 882,413 of BMAW01024151.1, forward strand.
TCTCAAAGTGGAGCCTACGTCCCACAAGGGGGCAATTTGATTCTAGGGAACAATTCAAGAATAAGGGGAGAATCTATAGTGAAGGACATAGAAATTTTAAGGCTTATGGGGGGGCATAGTAAAAAAAAAAAAAAAATAAGAAACAATGATTTAATGTGATGTTAATTTTAAATTTATAAATTTGCATTTTATTGATTAGTAATAAATTCGTAATCTAAACAAAACACAATATCAGTACTCATTAAAAATTTAATTACTCTGTTCTAAAGAATCTGAGAACCATTTTAAGAAAAAACGATTTATTATAATTTCTTACATTGAATTTTTCAGGCAAAAAGTCCTGTGCATGTGTAACGGAATAATTTTAATTACTGCAACAAATTAAAGCTATTGAAAAAAAATATTTTATATTTTAGCTATTTTATTTGTATGGATTTGATAGAAATCCACATCTTAGCAGTTGTCTCTTGAAACTTGGCATGCAGAAAACTTTTAATATGAAACAGAAATTTGGGAATATATGGTTGATGGATTTCCAGGAGCTTTGCAGTTTTAAATCTCTGAATCTGATATATTTTTGAACATTGCTTCGGCTTAACCTATCCCAGAACTGCATATTTTGGGATGTTAATGGAGAATATTTACATTACAATTTATAGTTGGAAATACTGCTTCCCCCCCCCCCTCGAATGATTAATAACATTTGCCGCTAAAAATGAAATAATTTTATGGAGATAGCATTTTGAAAAAATATCATTCTGATACTTGCTTTCACCGGACTTCAGCTTAGTTATGAAAATAGGTTCAAGTTTTCATGAGGAAAAAAAAAAAAAAAAAAAAACAGAAAATATAAGACTTTTTATGTTTCTTTTATCATAACCTGTAATAAGGATCGTTTTTTCTGTATTATCCTCCAAAAAAATTCTGTTTGCCTTTATTTTATAATAAATATGTCAGTTCGAAGGTAAATAATAATAACAAATATTTTATCAAGCTTGTTTGACTTATAATTCAAACATGTTTTATAAAATAATCAAAAAGTGACAGGTCAAACTTAGCTTTCCTGCTAGTTTTTGTTACATTGCATTCGAAGTAAACATTTTAAAGCTTTGAATTAGCATATATCTTTGAAACAGTTTCCCTTACCCTGCTAGCATTTTAATCTAATGAATTTCAATTTTCCTGCACATATAGAACTGTAGTGTAGTTTTTTCTTCTTCTTGAATTAATTTAATATTATGTCATTTTTTCTTCTATAATAATATATATCCTGATGGATTTCATTTCTTTTAAAAAACTTTTCTTCAATTATTTCAGGTATCCAATATTTTATTTTTATATTTTAATACTTTTGCTAATTTTTACACTTTAATTTATTTTTGTATTTTAATTTTCTTAAAAAAATCTCAGCTAATTATTCAAAAAGCTCTGCATGCTTTTATTACAAAAAAATTTTAATTTTGCTTAGCCCGAACAATTCAAATTATGTTAGCGTGTAAATAAAAGTTATAATTATGAGTCTCCAAATGTAATTTATTAATAATGATGAAAAAAGATCCTTCAACATTTATTAGAGTGTCTCATCTTTTGTTTTAATTTAAATTCCTGAGATAAGCTATATAAAAGTATTTTTAAATCGCTTCCGGTACCTTTCGTATTTTAAAATAAGAAACGAAAAATATCTAAAAATTCGAAGTTTATGTAGTTTATAATGAAATGAAATTAAAATGAAATAACTTGTGGAACAAACATTCTATTCTTATATATTTTACAATTTTCGACACAGTGGTTTTTTTTTTGATGCAGAGTTTCTACTAATATTGCAATAGTTCTTTGATTAACGACGAGTCTCTGTAAGCAAAAAAAGTTTATAGTAATGACGCAGGCCTTGGTTTACGACTCATTAATCAATTGTTCCATTTTGTCTCATCCTCGGGGGCTTACCTCCCTTAGGTACGAACGAAAATCATGACCCTGAGGTAACCTTGTGATTTTTTTTTATTTATTTCCCATAAAGTTTACTGTCTTTGGTCACAAGAGACGTGTTCTCGTGATACCGTAGTGATCCTTCTCTATTTTCGACCCTGCTCCTTGTTAACTATTTTTACCTTTTTTTTCTGTTTTCTGTCCAGATTATAGTTTAAACAAATGTTTAATACAGCGTAGTAAAATTTGGATTTTGTGCCATATATACTCTGTCACTCACTCCATTTTGTTTCAGTTCCATCTAATGACTTTCGAGTGATTTAAATGATCATTATATCTATAGGTAAACCTTCAGTTAACTATTATTCGAGACAGGAATGAAAGAGAAACGATCCCCATTGTTATACTTGTGGGAATTCATGCCTTGGATAATGATTGTTTTGGTAAACTGCGATAATCCTAGAAAGGATAACCGCTCTGTTAAAACTGAACTAGTAAATCACGATTATTAAGAATGGGTAATTTACCTATGGTTATAATCCAAAAAACGTAGTTGATAATAAATAATACAAATAATCCCCCCAATTATCAAACTTGTTAAGTTATATTTCAGAAAAATTTCAGTCGTATTATTAGTCTAGCATCTCAAATTAATAAGGCACTGACTGTTCAGTGAGACGTTACAAGAATAAATAGGAGGATGAATTTCTTTCAGAAGTAAACGATACAGAAAAAAAAAATGAAAATGAATTTGAAAATTAGTTTGGCTATAGTTTTTTTTTTTTTTTTTTTTTTTTTACCAACGAGTTCGTAGAAATTAAACCAAAAAGAAGTTACGAGGGTGCTTCAAAAAGTACTTGTATTTGAAGACAAATAGCATCATTAAGGTAAATTATTGTCATCAATGGATGATGCCCTCTGTTAAACAGAGCTGAAAAAAAATTTGGCACTGATTCATAATTTAATTTTGATTTGGTTGTTATTTGCTATCAAATCAAGATTTGATTGCTGCCGCTTCGAGTTGTCACCGTCGGTGAGACCTGGATTCATCATTATGCACTGGATATGAAGCAAAAATAAAACTGTTGGGTTGCTTCTAGTGTATCTTTCCCAAAAAAGACGAAGATGGTCTCATCGTCCGGAAAAGTTATGACGAAGAATTTTTGAGGTACAAAAGGCGGCATGATCACGAATAAGAGACTTAACTAGCTGTCTGGAGAGTCATGATGCTTTCTAAAAACAAACCATTTTTGATACAACGAGCACTATCACTTGGAGTTTCTAAGTACTTATTGAACGATCCTCGTATTCAGAATCGATAAAGAGTCTATAAAGGGGTTTGAGCGCACGAAACCAATTGGGGCACTTTAAGTAAAAAGAAGAAAAAAAAAATTGCAAACACGAACATGTATTATTAATATATGTTTATTTAATGCATGATTTTGTTTTTGCTAATACATTAAATAACTTCAGAAAAAATATTACATTTTCTTGCAATTTCTTTTTCGATGCTTAATGCAGCAAGTGCATTTAATCGTTCTGCACACATACTTGGCTAAAAAAAAATCAGTTCAGTTGGGGATACTCCGGAGTTCCCCGCATCAAATAACAAATACCAACCATTCGCATCAACAAGAATTAGTTTGAGCACATTGCAGAAATTTATAGATCTACTATAATAATGTTTACCATAAAATGAACTTAACGTTATACTGACAACACAATAGGTATATTTTCAAGTTTTTGTGTGTAACAGTACATTATTTCAGTTTTTTATCATGTGGGGGTCCTCTCAATCACGGGGGCTCAGTGCTTAGTATCTGCCGCACCCCCAGATGCCCGTCCCTGCTCGTATTTGAAAACAGGTATGAGAATTATTTCGAAACAATAAAATAATATTGATGGTTTTACAATCATAGTTATTAATAGTTTTACATAATTAATAGTATAAAATTAAATTCAAGAGTATTATAAATTTTCCAATTATACAAATTCCAATCAAAATCCAAGTCTTTTTAGATGGAAATTAACACAACTGACACTGCGGATATTTGTGAAGTTGTTTAGAATCAGCGAGAAAATTGCGACTGAGAAGCAGGTAAATAAGTCCTTGAAAAATGGCGCGCGCGCTGCTAAAGAGGTCGAATGAGTCAAAATGCTGGTAGTCAAAAGCGAGGTCGAAGCGTTTTTTGATGCAATAAACTTCAGGTGTGTGATCTTTTCTTTCTACCTTTAAGAAATCTTTCATTCGATCCTTCAGAAAGCATCTGAGTTCGAGGTTATGACTGCCTGCTTTAAAATTATACCCCTCCTTGGTTTTTCGAATGAAAGAATTCACTTTCGGCTTTCTTTTCGTCACGTTTTTCATTCAATGTTATTTTCGAACTTCGTTTTATTTTTATTCAAACGTATTTCGATTGTGTACAAAGTACGATTATATCTTGTTCATGAACTTTATCCTAAACTTTAATCATTTTTGTAAGAATCACAGAACATCACCAATATTGAATAATAAAATTATATGTAGTTGTAAAGGTTAGTTTTTTTACTGAATTTATCTTGACAATTGTAAATTCTTAGAATGAATCGTAGATCCAACTATTTTTAAAAAATGTAAAACTCCAATAATATATCTTTCCTCTTCGAAAATAATCTCTATCTTCTTATTTTAAATTTAAGTTGAATTTCTCCTTTACTCTTGAAAATATGCTTTACATTCTATTTTTTCTTATTGAATTTACTGCCCACATTGCCTATATTTTACCAGATCTACTTTTCTTCTAAAATGATTTATTTTTCATCTGTAAATTTTGATTCTTTATCAACAGAGTTTTTTTTTAATTACTTAATAGAAGCATTTTTATAAAAGTAAACTCATTTTTTATAGCAATAACACATGTTCCTTCTTTAAATTAAGATAATATTCAATTTCAAAAACGATTGTGGAGATTTTTAATATTCTACAATAAGTTTCTTATAGTAAATCTGTCTTTACTCTTAATTATATTAGTACGTCACTACCACCATAAATTTTAGAAGTTTAATGGCTTTAAGAATGGTATTTTCGTTATTTTACGGTGATGCTTCTTTCATTTTTCCAGTGTAGCAGACAAAACTTCGAGTAATTTCCTTTTTTTTTTTTTGACAATAGTCCTCAACAAAAAATTTTTGCAGATTGTTAGGTATTTTTAATATTTGCTAAAAACCAATTGTCCTTGTGTCTTTAAATCTTCCTTATTTTTTGTTTGTTTGTTTACAGAATAGATATGCAGATATTATACTGTATTTTAACGTGTATAAAGAATAGCATGATTTTTTAAGCTTAAAATACGGAAAAGAAGATATTTTTCTATAGGACATCAAGAATATATTTTATATTTTTTTAAGATTTTAGGTACCTGAAAATAATAATGTCAGCAAAGATAAATATGGCCACTTGATGGTTTCAGAGTTAATTTCAAAGTTAACCAACTGATGACTCGACTACTTAGAAAAGGAAGTAAAGAAGAAATTGCAACAGAGAATCGAGCAATATTTATTAAAAACCTTTCTGAAGTCAAGAGATGTTACCACGATTATATTAAGAAGGGGGGGGGGACGTTGTGTTATTTTGTTCTGGTAAGTTTACTTTTTTTTTACAGTTAGGTATCGTAAACATTAAATACATCGTTAATTTTGCTATGTTTTTTAATATGCTTCAATAATATGTGATGGGTTTTCTCGAATTGCTTATGGTTCGTGAATGAATCACAGTGTTTTTGGAAACCTATAACTGCGAGTGAAACGGCCGTTATGTTTGTATTACACCACTGACAGTAATTCCTGCAAGAGAACTTTTTTTTTTAATTTCATAGTTTATTTTATTCAGTATTCTGCTTATATTCTGCTCTCTCTCATTATGTACTTTTCTTTTTCTATCACATGGTCAACATGTCATCAAATAGACAAAGGATTAGGTGGATTTAGAAACCGGAGAACATGAACTTGGCTTCTTTTCTTTCTACAATAGACATATTCCAAATAGAAATTTAATTCTCTTCATAACAAATAAGGAAATTGTGTCTTTTCATTGCTTCTTTTGCTCTGGTGAAATGCGATTAAAATTAGTTAGAAATAGATTTATCGAGAAAAATAAGAAAACGGTACAGTTACAATCACTGATCATAGTACCTGCAAAAAAAGGCGCGTTACAAAATTTTGAATATTAAGGTGAAAATCAAAGTCCTTTCAAAACTTAAAGGGAAATTTACAACTAACAACTACATGTTTTTACTTTTTTTCAACTCCCTTATAAGTCATTACAATTTCAGTTTGGAAAAAAGAGATGCCATATTATAACCCGGAGGTACTGTAAATTAAAAAAAAAAAAATCGCATCACCGAAACCATTAAATTCCGCATCACTCTCATCTAAAACAAGGCCTTTGGGTGTCAGTCTGAGGCTTGAGGTGTTGCAAGTTAAGAAGATTTGAGTTTCACGGCATTGAGTAATTGATAAATATTGTTACGAACATGAGATGGTGCTTCCCTGCGGCGGCTATATTACGAAGAAAAAGAAGCATTTATGGACATATCATCAGTCAGCAAGGGAAGTTTAAGTAATGATCTGTAAGCCTTGGCGACGGATTTGTCGACCATTTTGGCGACTTGGTGAGAAAATTGGCGACTTTGGCTTCAAATGGAAAGATCTCGAATGTGTTGGAATCCCGATGAAATATCGATCGGGAAGAAAATTACAGACTTTTCGAGAATATTCCCATGTGGTGTTATATCTGGTAGCAAGAGGAAAAATTCGCCGGATGAATTTGTGGATAAGCAGCATGTATCTGCTGAGAATTGTCAGAGCCTGCAATGGTATTGCAGATTATTACTGAGGAGATAATTCAAAGTGAGAATTAATAAGCTGGTGAGTTGAACGTTGCTGTTATAACTGTGACTGTCCTTTAAAAGTATGTTTTGTTCCTGAATCTGTGTCATTAAATTGTGCAAGGGCTGTGTATCTGTTTGTACTGTTACTGTCCTAGCTATGCTACCTGTGTGTTGTGTCCTGGAGATATTCGAATAAAGGGTATTTTGTCGTTATCCTCCGAGTTGGACTTGATTTCACTCCCTCACATCCAGAAGAAATTTTCGTAATTATATATTTATAATGCTATTCTTGTAGAAGACCTTTCCCCTGTGCCTATTTTAGAGCTCAATTTATGGCAAAAAGCAGTTCTTTATACATATTAAATTGGGATATTGATCCCCGCATATTTCATTGCGTTAATAAATTTTGAAATTCAATTTAAGAGTTGTTCTCTTGCCTCCACAAACTTTTTGTGTAGCCCTTAGAAGTATATCAGAATTGAAGAAAATTGGCTTAAGAAACAAAACTCACATGCAGATGCTTTTGTAGTTCAGAATCCCTTAGATATCGTAGTGCATCTAAAATGCTCAATTCCTCCATTGAATAGGCAATAAAAATTTTACACAAACATTTTATTTATTACTTTGAAATTATTAAAATTAAGGGTAATAAATTCTTGATATATATATATATATATGTGTGTGTGTGTGTGTGTGTGTGTATGTATGTGTGTGTGTGTGTGTGTGTAATGACTTAACACAAATTTAATAATTTCTCTGAAAATAATTTAATTTTCTATTCTGTTTCATTCTTTAATTCACAAGTAAAGAGTTCATTTTTATTTTCTGATAAAATTCCAAATTATCCGTTTATTTATTAGATCACGCACTCATAAAATTTGTTTAATCCACTTTCCCATGGTCGTAAATCTGTCAGAAATAATCCCTACTAGACTCTCTGTCTATAGCCGAAAACCCTGAGATTTCCTACACCTAGAACTGTGATATCCTATCACATGACAAAATGTCCCTAGAAAATTCCATTTATATTCCTAGTGGCACAGCGAAAAAGCGCTCTGTTATGCTCTTCTGACCTCTTCTGTATTGCTCATCTGTAATCTTCATATGGTCTTTCGCTTCGGCCTTGGTGGCCGAAACCAGGATTTCTAAGTTCATTAGAACGTCTCTCTCTCTGCTAGAATGAATAAATAATCTTATTATGAAAAAATTTTGTTCATTTCGGTCATGCATTCGGAATGTTTTATTAATGTTAGAACAAACTTTTAATATATTACACACACACACACACACACACACACACACATATATATATATATATATATATATATATATGTATATATATATATATATATATGGGTGGGTGGGTGTGTTTATAAGTTGGTAAATTTTAATGCTCTTTTTCAGTAACAATTCCACTGTTGCCGATCTAACTGTATTGAAGAAATTTTGATGTTATTTGTGTCAATTTCCAATGTGAAAAATACGAGTGTTATTCTCCGAAAGAAAATTTAGCAAGAAACTATTTCTTTCCCATAAATTAGATATTTTCGTATTTTCACTCTGTGACGGCTCTATCCGCGATCTAGGTACTTACAGTCCTCTTGGGGAATTTTCGGACCTTACAAATTATTTTTATTAGAAAGCTTCCTCCAAAGAAGAGAACGTGATCATGCAAATTAAGACTGATATATATAGTATAAGCTTTCAAGAAGGAGAGATACGATAGATTTCTAGCTAAGCATTAATCAAATTAAGTGTTTTAGAAAATGTCGAGTTTTCCTTCCGACAAAATACTCTTACAATTCTAGAGTTGATTTTCAACTACAACTCATTGCGAATGTTAAAACATAAAAACCAGGACAAAAATTTCATTGGATCTTTAAAATTTGAGTAAATGAGCTATTTTTAATTTTAGTGTATTATGTACCCCTTTATTTTTTTACTTGTTTTATTCAAATCGTTCTAACACTGAAAGGACGAGTTTCCAGTAATAAATCTCTATTAAGCCATATTGAAAACATACACAACTGAAATAGAATATTCTTTATTTATCGCCAAATGAAATAATTTAACTATATCTTGATACTAATTTTCAAAGCTCTAATTATTAACACTCGTTATATTCCACCCTCATTACATTTAAAACAATTTGTTTTTAATTTTATTTCCTCTGATATGTATTTTTGATATTTTTTTACGCTGTGCAATTGGAGTTCATTACTTTCTTTAATTAGCCTTATAAGGTATTAATTGTCGAACTTCTTAAATAATTGCATTATTTTGAGCCAATCTTCCCAATGTTATTACGATACTAATTTGTAACCACTGAAATTTCTATATTAAACTCGTTTATCAACAATTTTTTTTATCCTTTCTTTACAGAATCTTATCAAAACAATAGCACGTAATCGAATTCAGAAACAATACGAATTTTCTGTTATCCTGAAATAAAGATATTTATTACAAAAAACAAAGACAGATAATTACCGATTGATTATAGATTCATGTAACATTAATAACAATAGATCAATCTGTATAATGTTTCTGTAATCAGTCAATATTTTCTAAATAACATGTTTAGTTATGAGTGTGACAAGAGAATGAAGATTACCATACATTATTAAAGGACAGCTGTAGATGATTGGTCTTTTGAGAAAAATTAACTAAGGTTACTTTAAGTTCTGAAAAGCTCGATATATCTAAATTTAATTTCTTCACTGTGAATTGAGCTAAAGTTTAATTTGATTGCATCAATGTTGTATATTTAACTTAACATTGTATTTCCAAAAATTCTTACTTTAAAAATTTATTTTACTTAGTGACTTGTGCTCCATCGCGTTTCCCTTTTCAACTAACACTTTGAGGACTTTAAATGAATTTGATTCAATTGAAAATCTTACCCAATAAATGAAAGGTGACTTGTGTAGATGAGATTAAAATTATCGAAGTATAGATCATATGTTTGAATAATTGCTTTCATAAGCAGCGAATAATTTAATACTGAAGTTGGCAGGAAGCTAGTGGTAAAGAGTGGAGCTGAAACTATTAACAAGGAATCGTGACCGAATGCCAAAAGTGAGAAATTATCTTATCACAGTCAAGATAGTTCTATTTGGGTCAGTGAATCTAACCTTCATCTATAAATCTTTTAAGGACTCGAATTCTGTTTGTTCGGTAAGATATATACTCAATTATATTAAACTTAGGAACCTGTACAACAGATAAGTAGAGGTTGACTTTTGATAAGTCCCAGATCCGAATAAAATAATTTTGTTATCACCCTTATATGAATCTCTATTCTTTGAGAACTATTGATCCGTAAATGTTTCAACTAAAATTAAAAATTGCAGGAGAAGGAGTAATATCGGGGCGTTACAACTTGATTAAAATCCATTTAATTTTCTCCAAATAATTATTCATCACATCTTGATTAAGGCTTAATAATAATTATTTATAGCTAGTTTTTCCCAAATTTTCTCAGGTAAAATTCATAATTTATAAATATAGGAGTAAAGTCATTTCTTTTTTTAAAAATAAATTTTTTGATAATTTGAATAAATATTGGTTTTTTTTGGTAACTTCATTTATTTTTAAAATAAAGATTTTATTAAAAAGTGTCTTGTTACTAGAATTCCTCAGAATCTCTTCAGAACTTAGAGGCGGATTGCATTGTAATAAATCTCTAAAAAAACCTTGATGGCATTTTAAACTATTCCAAAATTAATACTAAAAAAGGGGGAATCACTGATTATTCGGATAAGAACACTATATAAGTCTGAAAACTTACATGTTTCAAAAAGAGGCGCTGTAAAGAAGCTTACCACTGCAATAAATGCTCAATAATTGTAATGCAAGGCTATGAATCTGGCTCAGTAATACGAATAGAAATATGAGTAATGGTTTATTAAAATCGCACTGAGACCCGTGTGGTGACCGGGGATGACAGAATAGTCTCACTGTAGCTCATGCATGTCGTAAAAGGCGACTAAAATGGGTACCCAGCGTCTGGGGGTATAGCCGGGCACCCTGCCCCTGGGGATTATATCAGGGGACCTCAGGGACTTGCCTTCTTCAGGTAAGTATGGGCTTCACGAACCCGAGGTACCCTAGTGATCCTTCTTTCCCATGGGGGTTTACTGTCTTTGGTAAACACGGGTGACGCACTCCCGGGATACCCTAGCGATCTTTCTCTATTTTCGACCCTCCTTCTTGTCAACCACTTTTACCTTTTTTCACCTTCACGTCTAGACCACAGTTTAATCTTGTTTGGCGCAGCATAGCAATATCTGGCTCTTGCGCCTATAAACTTTACATTCACTCACTCACTCACTAAAATCGCACTGAAAAGCAACACGAGGACTATCAGCAACGGAACTCGTAATTTTGAACCTCAGTCAAATGACGTAGCGACACATGAAATGATACCTCCCTCTCCAAACTTCCACACCACGGCAAAAGAGGACTTAGGACCTCGATATATTTAACGTGCATCAGCTCCGCTACACGGTGGATCCTTTGTGGCATCAGGGCTTGAATCCACGACTCGACGAAACGCCAGCCGCATGTCCGCGACCATGACCACTAAGTTGCCACGGTCACATACGAATGTAAAGCAATTCTATAAACGAATATGAATAGAACGAATCTCTGTACGAAAGAAAAGCAAACCATTAAAGGCAGAGTATGAAATAAAGTTCACTTTCATTAAAGCTCTTTTTACTTTAGTATTAAAGAAGAAAATTCAAAGTGGTTAAAAAAATTCCTCTATTAGTATAATTGTCTAGTTTCAATAACATATGAAAGCAACATAGTTTGTGAAAAGTTGCATTTTTGTGAAAACAGTCAATTTTTTTCTGTGTACAACGTGTTTTAGATTTTGTGTTCGGCACTTTAAAATGCAAAGCAAAAAAAAAACTGTTTAATAGTGAAGTAAAGGATTCGTATTTATTGAATAGTTCTAAATTTTAAGGAAATACCGCAATAATCAAGTTTTGATTGAAAAATAATGCCTTTATGACTGTAACATTTTTTATTTGGCACCCAATTTTCATAATTCTTGTTGTACCTGAACGATAAATATATATTCTTTGCAATAAGTCACTTTTAAATATAGTCTTCATCCCTTTTCTCTTTCCAAGCGCTTGCTTCAACGTGTTGGACAAGCCCGTCGAAGAATAATTCCGGTGATTGTCACAGACACTGTCCTTAATGGTAGCTTTCACTTTGTCTTCACATCAAAACGAAAGATATGTCGCTGAAGGTGCTTTTTCATCTTTGTTTAACGGCGAAGGTCGTAAGATGTAAGGTAATCGCAAGGTCGCTCCTTAAGCTTCATCTCTTAGTGGATCGCCATCTTCTTCAATTCTCAACATAACATTGATACCTGGGAACAGAAAAATAAGCGAATTACATAGAGGGTACATGTAGCTTTCAGGTACAAGAAGAATTGTGAAAATCGAGATAAGATTAAAAAGGTTGTGGGGTATTGGAAACATTATTTTTCAATCAAGCCTCGTATCATAATTACATGAAGTTTAATTTACATTTTAGTATTTTTCAGTCCAAAAAATGTTCCAGATGTGGATCCTAATATTTAACATTAGGTGAAAGTAGTCGTTTTACACCAGGATTTTCAAATTCAAACGCATCAGAAGATCCAGGAATAGGACATCGTGTAACAAGGCTCTCGTGCATGTTCCCCTTCAACTAATACCTTAGAACTTTGTATGATGTCATTTGATTTGAGAATCTCTGTTTGTGAATGAATCACGACATATGTAAATTAGTCTTAACACATTGATGTGTAGTGAATAACAATGATGAGAAGGAGAATTTGAAAGGATTTATCCCAACGAAGAGTTAGGAGTTGAAGATTTTTTTCTTTCTTTTATTTATAGGTTATTAGCATCGCACTGAGAAATAACACGAGGACTACTGACGACAGACCTCGTAATTTTGAATCTCGGCCAAGGAGACACCTGAGCTGGGACTTCTCTCTCCAAACTTGCTAACCACGCCAACTGGAGGACTTTGGGCCCCGACAGATTTAACGTGCATCATCCCCGGCTACACGGCGGGTCTTTAGTAGCATTGTGGCTCGAACCAACGATTCGATGATAACAACGCCGAGTACGAGTACGGGACCATAACCACTCGGCTACCAAGGCCACTAGAAGTTCACATGAAGTTTAGTGTCAGATGATTTTACGATAATCTGTTTGCTGAGAATGAATTTGGATTTCTTTCTGACTCGGATCCATCTTTAAAATTAATCAGATAAGTAAAATTTTGTTTAATTAAGGACGCGTGAAGGTTCTTGCGACATAATACTAATATCGATTTTGGATTATTCTTAAAGTAAAACAAATGTAGTTTAAATATTTGACTGTCAGGTTCTTTAAGTGCCTAATTATAAAGCAAACGATAAGTACCGAATCTGGAGCGTCGGGTTCGAGTCCTTAAAAGATTTATAAAAGAGGGTTCGAATCCTTGATTTTCATCTCTGTGTTCACTTCTAAAATCTCTTATTCAGCTCATGTATGATAGAGATGTGGGTGCAGTAGCCTAGTGGTCATGGCTTCGGATTCGTGGCCGGCGGTTTTCTTTCAGTCGCGGGTTCGATCCTTGGCCGCTAAAGACCCGCCGTGTAACCGGGGCTGATCCACGTTAAATCTGTCGAGGTTCGAAGTCTTCCCGTTGGCATGTTGTTGTGGAAGATAAAGGTGCTCTTCCACAACAACGTCTTGAAGAGTGTCATCCTCTTCACTTGACCGAGGTTCAAAATTGCGAGGCCCGTCGCCAATAGCCCTCGTGTTGCTTCTGGTGCGACTTTAATAAAAACTAAACTAAACTAATGATATATATGTCTCACATTGATAACTTCAATTCACACTCTGTACCACTAACCTAAACTACCAACTTTCGTACTAAGCGCTTCTCTACTTATTTATGCACCTTCTCAATTCTATTTCTTACTCTTCAATAATTCTAATCTAATTTGCATATGTCATGTTTCATTTATTGAAAAAATATTCAATTCAATCAGCATTTCATTTGATATCCCAAAGTGTTAGATGAAAGGGGGAACGCACCAAAGCCTGCATTATAACATTCATTTGAAATTATTCCAAAATATTTTCAACATTAAATAAAATGCATCAACAGATTTATTTTAATAGTTTCATTTTACTGAAATATTTATTTTTTAAGGCACAATCATTGTTATGGTCCTGATACAAAGATTTCAAATTTCAGCCTACAAACTGTCAATTTGCGATCCTTACTTCAAAAATGGCTAGAGGCAATGATCCAAAATTAGTCTTGGGTAGAAGTCTTCAAGATTATATTAAATTTTACTCAAACATAAAAATACATAAAAGGCATAAAAACAAAATAACCACAATTCAGAACCACTGCATTAAACAATTAAGAGAACGATTGAAAACACAAAAGCTTAATAAAAGTAAGCTTTGTTGAAAAGTAGTTTTTAGCATTTTATTCTACAATAGTTTATTCATCGACATTTTTTAAAAATATTTTTAATAAATTCTTTTTCATTTAATTATATGTATTGTATCTTAAAAGTAATGAAAAAGTTGTTTTTAAAAAAGCGATTCGTTTCTCTTAACTTTATCATAAAACGTTTTTTATCACAAAACGGAACACGAAACCCCTTTATCAAGAAATGCTGGCTGATAACAAGTGCAACATATGGCAAGGTGAGACAATTGCATGATTTTCTCTGGAAAAATGACACAGAATGATTCAAGCATTCAAAGTCTACGTAAAATTATTCAAGTATTAAATTCAACAGAAATAGTCGAAAATATTAATCAATAAACACGTAAATTGTAATTAATTTTCACAGAATTAAAAAAAAATCAAGAAACTCTATTACGAAATTGTTTGTTGAAATTTATAAACAATAAAAATAGAAAAAAGTTATTTTAAAAAATATAGTGTGGCTGAAACAGAAGGGAGAGGGGGAAGTAAAAATAAGTTGGAATGTTTTGACTCTTACAATTTAAAGTTATATATATATATAATATTTTCAATAACGTTCAGCTCACCAACACACTGGTTCCTGACGCGAACTAATCTCCGAAGTAAAACTCTGTACTTGAAAGGCAGAACCTGACAGACCTAGAAGAGATTCTCCCAACCGTCACATCTCTGCGTATTTATCACAAAACCGGTTTGGTGAGATGTCACAGGGAATATTCAGGAAAAATCCGTAACTTCTCGCCCAATCGAGATTTCGAGAAAATTCCTGCATTTTCGAAAACCTTCATTTCTAGACAAAGTCGGATCATCGCTCAAGCTTTCGTTGAGTATTTAAATCTCAACAGCAATTGTTTGTCCAAAAACAAATTGAATTGTTGAAACAAATTCTTTGTGGATTATACTATTCCTATCGAAGAATGTAATAAACATTGTTTTGATTTCGGATGGAATTTTTGTTTTATTTGCATGTAGGATGATTCGACTCGTTCCTTTGCAGATATTCGAAGATCCTCCCAATATTGTTAGTGACACATAGCGAGTGCTTTGCATGGAATCACGCACTTTTTCAATAATCTCTAGTGTCCTAGAAGAGCTTGGTTTTCTGATGTGTTATTATCTTCTAGCTTATATCTTACCTCTTTTAAGTGCTTGTGTCATAGGAAAACATTTGATCTATTTAAATACAACTTTCCTTACAATTGTTTCATCAACCTGTGTGCATTGAAACACTTTTATCAAGTTTTACATAAAATATAATTACAGATCTTCGTTCCATCGAAATAATTCATGAAAATCTTATACTTCTCGAATGAATATCTGTATTTTTTGAGTTCGTATAAAAAATGCGCAGAATTTTTGGCAATGCCTCAGCAATTGATAGAGATGTAACGCAAATTTAGGCTGAGATCTAGCAACATTCTTAAAAATTATTTGACGCATTGCGAGGAACTACTTAACAATATTATCTCGGCATCATTTTTCACATACACATATATTATTTCTTTTTTAAAAATAGGCTTAGTTTCACTTTCACATTCATACACAGTCTGAAATCCTTTAAAGTTGTAATAATATAATTACATGTAGTAATTCTGTTTCGATAAAAAATTATTTTCACATTAAATGTAAAATATTCTTTTTTTCTTTATCTCATCTTCCTTCGCATTCCCCCCTGTTTTCTTTAAATGTCAAAATTTACTTAAATGTTATTGAATAACATCGAAAACAATATGCTTATCAGTATAGATGTTTCCAGAAATGTGAATCAAAGTCCAACAAATCTTTCTTCCCTTCCAAAATCGCTCACACCAACGTGATAAATTATGTGTGCATCATTTATTACAATACTACTAAATTAATTCTTTGTAATTATGCATTAGAGCACATTTATGTAACATCGTAATTTTTATTCAGGATTAATAGATTCCGAAATTTCTTTTTATTATTTTTTTTTCCCTTGTAATTCTATAATTCTCTTTAGAGTTCGAACTAGATGCATCTGCTTCAGACAGCGAATTTTTTTTATAAAACCTTTGCTCTTGGGACGCGGGAGAAAGCAGGTGTGCAGAATATTTCCTGTTCAATTAAATAACTTAAAGGTTGTAGACCGAACAAACATCTGGAATACATAAAGATTCTTTATGTTAGCAGCTGCCTTACACGGAACATCTATAAACCGGTAGAAATCTCTGGAGAAAGTCATGCATCTTTCATATTCCGATTGTTTCAAGACCGAAGCAGAATCACATAAAATAATCTTGATTCAATTATACACTAGGTAAGCTGTCAGTCATGTTCTGTTGCGCGAGTTAGCATTTGTTTTGAAGAAATCAAGAATTGAGTTTGGATGAAATTAAAATTTTCTTCATCGTAGGAAATTAATGTAATAGGCTATTATTCTCAAGTATTATTATCCATACAGAATGTCAGCCTGGAAATAAGTTCTATTAACCTGTTATATTTGGAACGGAGGACATTAAATGAAAATAAAGAAGCAATAATAATAAAATCTTTCCATTAATGTGTGTTTCAAAAAGCAATGCGCTACAGTTGTACAAAAGGTTATTTCCATTGTAATTTTTAACCTTCCTCAGATGACGAAGACGATGTCTTGAGAGAGCTGGAATCTCACCCCCTAAGCTTTCATATCATGCTACACAAGTCTCGGTGGGGTTGAGCATGCAGAAGTCCTCAGTAATTATATCCCGCGTCAGAGTTTGGAGGAATGAAGTTTCGAGACCACACGATCTAAGGATACCAACTTCACAACATTACAATTATACTATCCATCCTCAAAACGAATCAGCATCATATATGGAACAATGCACAGTTTTTATTTCATCGATGAAATAAATTTTAAAAAACTGATTGTTTTCTCAAATCGATAATCCTCTCAGTAATTTTCAATTATATCATATAATGCTATTATTTTTTACCTATTATATGAAATTAAGCCAATTTTCTCTTCGAAAGGGAATATCAAGTTATGTGATAGTCAGTATAGCCGATCGTAAGATTGTGTAATCCCTATATTAGATTTTTCCTTTCTAAAAGTTTTAGCACAATATTTAAATATTTTCGAGTAGGAATATTTCACTCAAAAGTATTACAGAATAGCAAGATTTTTGCCACAATTTCTCTTACATAGTCTACGTGTTTCTGAAACTTTTCTCACTTACAGTGGTCTCAAGTCACACTTGAAGGGTTGAAAAGAATATCGTATGACATGTTCCTCTGGTATCCCATAATTCCATTGTTTATTTAAAAACAAGTTACCTATGCTTTTCCTATAGGGTGCTTCAACAGGAATGCAGGAACTTAGCACTAAAACTTCCTCAGTGATCAATGTAAAGAAATAAAGGAATGGTTATTCCACGTAAATTACAGAACGATCATTAAATTTTCTCAATCTAAAACATTTAACATCACTCGTTAATAAGAATTCGCGCTTAATGCATAAGCATGGAAGTGCATAAGGAGTGATATTTGTTCGTTTAGGACAAAATGTGGATTTGAATTCGAACAGAATAAATTCGTTGTTGTAGGATAATTGATTTATTAAATTGACAATAACAGTGTCCAAAAGGACGTAATTTTTTTTTTCATACGAGGGGGGGGGGGGTATCCCATTTCCTGCGAGTTCAGAAATGTCAATGGAGTCGCTCAAAAATGTTTTGTCTGTCCGTCGTAAACTTTTTTGGGGAAATTTTTTTATTCTCTTCTTGTCTTTTCAAGATGGCGAAACAACGTGTGACTGTGAAATTTTGTTTCCTGTTCGGAAAAAACGCAGAAAAAACCTGTTGTGGTGGTGAAAAGTTTACAAAGATGATGCTTTAGAAAAAACTCAAGTATACGAGTGTTTTTCTCGTATCAAAAAAAGTAGCAAGCCGATTGACAGCAAACCTCCTTCTGGACGTCCGTCTATTCTAACAGATGCAAATATGAGAAAATTCCTGAACCTGAGTTTGAAGATCGATGAAGGATCATTGCACGTGCGACAAATTTAACTGGATTGTCTTGGAGCCCGGCTTAACAGAAAATTTGGGAATGAAAAAGGTCCCTGAGAAATTTGTGCGTTGGATTATGACTGACAAGCAAGATGAGCCATCTCAATGAGCCAGTTTGTGACCAAAAACCTTACTCACCCGACCTAACACTCCGTTAGACTCCCCCCCCCCCCTTGTTTCCACGCATGAAGAGGGACGTGAAAGGATTGGAAACAGAAGCGTTCAACGGGGGAGGAGGACGATGAAGCCATAACTCCAAATGAGTAAAAAATGTTTCCAAAAATGGAATCGTGGATAGGAGAAATGCTCTAAGCATAATGGAGAGTACTTTGATGGTGATAAGGTTGTTTAGTAAATAAATTGGAAAGACATATCTTTAATAATAATAATAAAAAAATCCTCCTCTTATACACTTAGAAGAGTAAAGTTTTTGTATTTAAACGAGAAATGATAGTTAAAAGAGATGATCAAGACATACTAAGTACAAAGTATAGTACCAGAATTTCTTTTTGACACTTTCCGGGATTACAGAAAATAATATTCGATCGTTTTTAATGTTTTCAGCTATGAATACAACGTTTCTTCGTTCTTTTTATATAACCAACACTTATCCTGTACCTATCTATTATATTTGTTCATCATGAATGAAATGATAAATTTGATTCATTAGACAGTGCGTAAGTTAGAATAACTATGATTGCCCTCAATTATTTATATTCTCAAGTTTATCGAAACGTGTTTTGTAACAGCTACTGTGTTACTATTTCAAACGTTGAAACAATTGCGACGAGTATTGCGAAGTAACTAGAACAATTTTGACGTCAATTTGCTTATTGTAGATTATTACTGATATCGAATCATTACGTAATTTATAATTAAAAATGAGATAAGGAACACAAAAATACACGGGAGAACTTAGAAAATGTCGCATCTGTTATAAAAAGTAAAGTCTGAAATGATTTTGTTTTCTTTTAAAGTGTAGTGTATCATATTAACTGGTTCATTATTCTAAAAAAGAACTTGTCTATGCAATTAAGATCAAAATATTTAAAAGGTTTTCAAAAAAGTCTCTTAACAGAAAATATTTATTCGTATGTGAATTGTAACTACGAAATTAAAAATTCCGAATATCTTTTTTTACCAAACCTTTTTCATAATATTTCTTAAATTATTAGATTGCAGCGATCAGGATAACTGACAAAAACCTTTTTTTTTTTTTTTGCTAAATAGGGCTAATGTATATGTTATATTCTGAGATAAAAATAATTATTTCGTCGAAGTAAAAATGAAAATTTTTAATTCAATATCTAAAAAACCTAAGAATGAATATATTTTTAAATACGTTAAATTTACGTTAATTACGTTAATTTAAATAAATTTACGTTAATTTTTTTTAAAATTAAACATTAATTTAATTTAATTTAAGGAATTTTGATTAACACATTATCTTTGCATTGCGTTATACTGATGGTTACTTTAAAACATGTTTAATAACAATTATCTTGTGTCATGAAATATATTGAATAAAAATAGAAAATCTCAAATTTTTAAAATTCCAAATTGAAAAAAAAAATGTCCCAGAATAAACACATTGAAAATATTGATCGAATGGAATGTTCTCAAAAAGTTTCATACTGAACTCTTGCACACATTTCTCAAAAATACAAGAAAATTTCTCATTTCCGTTATTGAAACTTAATGGTGAACTTTTTTCGTAAAAGCACCTAAGAACTTGACCGCAGAATGAAGTAGAAACTCTCAAGTACAGGTAGAAATGAAAACAACGCTGACGTCATCGCCATATGTTGACACTTGTTGCACCATAATTTGACGGAAGCAGCTGAGTCAGTTTCTGCCGTTAAAAGTTATTCTCAGGCACATGAATTCAAGACGATGAACTCATGCTGTGTCATGCCTTTCATCGTTTTGCATCTAAATCCCGGTGATATTAGTCGTTTACATTAGGCGTTTTAGAAGAAGTGAAAAAAGAAAGCACTGTAATCTGGTCTGTAAAGTAGAAAATATTTAGAACGACTTAGTTTTCAAAACTATTGTTTCGTATTGAATGCGATGTTATCACGCTAATCGTATTATATTCTAGTTTACTCGCGTTTAGATTTTTTTTTTTTTAATTATTATTTTTCTTTTTGCGGTAAATTTCACTGAAATTTGCACAGAAGAGAATGCATTTTTACACATTTCCCAAAAAGGAAATTTAAACATTGTTCTTTTTTTATTTTTATTTTTATTTTCGCTTTAAATGGAGCTGAAAAAGTTACGCAAAGTATTTTAAATGAATGATTATTGTAAATAACCTACTTTTTGAGGAAATCAGGGACTCAACTTCAGTTTTCATCGAAATAATTTTCTGTAATTATATAAGTTGTAATTTAACTAAATTAATTGCAATTATTTGAATCGAATTCAACAATGGGAGGAATTTTAGTTTAGTTTAGTTTTTATTAACGTCGCACTAGAAGCAACACGAGGGCTATTGGTGACGGACCTCGTAATTTTGAACCACGGTCAAGTGACGAGGACGACACCTGAGCTGGCACCCCCTCTCCTAACATCCACACTACGCCAACGGGAAGACTTTGGGCCCCGAACAAATTTAACGTGCATCAGCCCCGGCTACACGGTGGGTCTTTGGAGGCCAAGGATCGAACCCGCGACTGAACGAAAACAGCCGGTCGCGAGTCCAAACAATGGGAGGAAAATAAAACTGCTTAGTAATTTGTATGAAAAAAATTCTTTAAAACAATTTCAGTTGTTGAAAATCTTATTAATAAATTTTATTATCATGAATACCGAATAGTTCGAATCGTGTTGTAAGTTCAAGTCTTCTTTTTTCTAAAGACAATCGTGTGAAATAATAGAAGTCATTACATGTTATATTTCACTGAGTTTCGGTGTCCTTTCATTGTTTGTTTTATTTATTATCAGTTCAGGTAACTTGATCGTGGTTTAATATTATTTGTTTCCTGCGTGAAGATCAAAGCATTATTAATTCTCACGAAACTTATTTGTTACATGACTTCATTGCTGTGTAATTGGAAAGCACGATAAATATCGAAAGAAAAAAATTTCTTACAATATTTATATAAATGATTATCAGACATTTTCGACTTGCACGGGAGTTGAAAGTAATTGATTATGTACCTAACATTTCTCTCCTTATATAAGCCAATCCGAATATAAACCGAAAGTGCGTTTTTTCTCCCTCTTAATCGTTCAAAAATATATATTAAATATAAATCCCGTGTATAAGACGAATGGAAATTCGAGATTTTAAAAAGTGCTGATCAGTAACTGTATGGATGACTGCGAGAATTATTTTGTGTATGAAGAGGTATAAATTCTAGAATAGGGGGAAAGCATTGACATTCATCCAGACATTCGAATGATTGAAAGTGAATTAGATGAATGATTTGAATCCTCGGATTCTAACCAGGACTTGAAAGTATTCATCTGATTTTTTTTTTTCTTTTTTGCATAAAAGTTGCGTTCAAAAGGCCTAAAATGTAAATAAGAGTAAAGTCATATTCCTCTTTCTTTCTGCTGGCATTATCTATGCTAATCTATTATTTTTTCAAAACGTTTTGGTACTATTCCGTTCGCTAGGAGCAAATTTCTTCAACATCAGATTTTTCGTTTAGACGATGATTTGATGCAACCCAGTAAAATATACACTTTCAAAAATTGTTACATAAACACTTTCAAAAATAAAATGATTTAATTTAAAATTATTTTCCTCGTAAACTGAAGACATACAAATTAAAGAGATAAAAGCATTTGGTAATTTGTCTCTTCGGCGCGCCTGACAGAAAAGTATTTGCGCTTCTTGCGAATTAGAGGGCTCGTATATATGCCAACCCCCATAATTTAGCTTACAAAAAGTTCAGAAATTCTAGACTAATTCAAAGAAATGTACGATAACTTAAAATAAGCTTATAAGTTGCATATAAAATTTATAAATTTGTATTAAGCTGTGTGATATGTAACTTATAACAGTTACTATTTATGTGACAGTTTACATTTATGTTACATTTACATTTATGTGACTGATGCTATATATGTGTGGCAGTGTTTATTATAACAGTTACTATTTATTACATAATAAGTGTTTAAATATTTTATTTGCACAAATATTTAATTATTTATTATAAAGCTTAATATAAAAATTTATTAAATAAAACAAAACAAAAAAAAAAATTCCAATCGAAAAGACCTAGTATGGAACATGTAAACAAAACAAGTTATTTTTGCATGGGAAGAGCAATCATAGAAATAAGAGTAATAGTAAATAGGAATTATCTATTACTAATTGATATTAGCTATTTTTCTTACTATGTGGCAATTGACAATATTAAAATCGTCTGGCCCTAATGCATGAAGAAGGAAGTCAAATTATAATGAAAAAATTTCAAGTTCTTGAAACAAAAATGACGGCCTTATATTGCCTTGAAATTCTGAATATCTTGACCGCATTTTCAGTCATTTCATATATTCCTGATTATTTATTAATTAAAGTAATATCAATCGATAGATTTTAATTCATGGACTAAAATCTATCGATCATGGTGACATAAAAATTAAAAAGAAATTTCTATTTCTTTTTAATTTCCATGTGAGTTTTATTTCAATCGAATAAGATTTTTACTAGAGTTTTCCGTTGTTATAATATAATTTTGAAAATTACGTTCACATACTGGTGAAAGTAGAAGTGAAGGATGACCCATTCTCCCCAACTTTCTACCTTGTTTACTTCATAAAATTTATATTTTTCATTATTTGCATTGAAAGTCTAGAAACAATTTTAAAAAATCTAAGAAGAAATTTGAATTAAATGGTGTTATATTTCTTATTCAGAAATAATAAAATTAGCAGACTTAGTAAACGAGTAAATAAAAATTAATTCAAAAAATTTAGTAAGAATCAAATTTGACAAGGCTTTATATAAATTTTTTTAGACTTTTTTTTAGTTGATGCATTATAAAGAGACATGAACAAAACGTGAAACAATAATAAAAAAAAGGAACGTGCGTATGAAACCAAATGTAATATCGTAAAAAGTGAAATAAAATGTATCGTGTAAACATTTATAACAGTATTAGGAACGAAGCATTTCTTAATTGAGATACTAAACATTGATATTTACACAAGATATCGTGTTTTCTTTTATGAAGCCGAAGTTTAATTTTATGAACGGAAAAGAACTGTAAAAAATAATTCACTAACAGGAAATCGAAATATTATTTCAAGTTATTGGACTTTCTTGAAAGTTCGCGCCTATATTTAACGAAAATTCAAAGGCAGCATATTGAAATTTCGATATACATTTATTTAGTTATAGAGACGTCATTTTGATCCATAAGCGTTCTCCATATTTCACTCAATTTGAAGATTCCGCCGTTCTAGAAGCTCTCGGCATGATGTTTTATGTCGAAAAAATAAATAAATAAAATTTTTACCACCATAGAAATTTTGATAAATTTAAATGGTGAAATGCTGAGGATGAAATGTCTGGTGAATATGGGGGTGAGGGGTGAAACAGGACAACCCAAACACGTCCAACAATTTTGTCGAATAGTCAGACATATGGGGATTCAAGAGATGAAACCCCGCCGCCTTTCCAATTCGCTATGTACCGTTTGAAAGGTTTTTGGATATTGTGAAGAACAAGAAAAAATATAATGGCTTTAAGTTACAAGTACTTAATTTTGTTATATGTATAGTTATTTACAGGAGTTTTGTGACAGCAGGTATCGAGACAACCATCTTGATGGAAGCAAAACAGGGACTGGCTGGTCCTTGTTGGGAATCGTCCTCGATCGTATCTCTCTCATCTCATCAAAGCGCTGCCGAAATATCTAAGTGATCTAAAAATGTTGATATTTCTTAGAACACATGAGCTCAGACTCAAAAAGCTGTCCAGACTCAAAAAACATTCAGCTATTTATGAGTTCCGTAAGGCAAAAATGGGAACAGTTTGAAGGAGAGAAAGGCCAGAACATGCCATCGATGTCAACTTCAGCAGATCGACCGATAAACATAAAAAGAAGGCCAACCCAAGTGTTAAAAACCAGGATATGCTATATATGTTATAACTTCTCCCTCCTTGGAAAACTTTCCTCTGAGGAAAAGTTAATGTTTCTTAAAATTTTTTGAATAAATCCGTCCATACGATAAGGAAGATTTATTTATTACATCACACACAATTACTACAATATCTCCTGAGTTGAAGAAACAAAACTCAAAATTTAAGATTAGAATAATTTGCTTTAATAAGTGAATGTTCTCGTTAGGGAACTTACAAAATATCAACAATTAAAAATTTGCACATAATATTTATATATAATTGCAAATAAATTATTCTAATAATAATAATAATAGAAAAGATAAACTGAAACACATATATCAGATATGCATATTTGTAGAAATTTAAGCAGACATGTTCATTTCGATACTTCTAATTCACATGCAAACTAATCAAAGTTCATACACATTCGAATCCAAAGGTTTGTGAAGCATATTCATTTCAAACTTTCTGATGTGTTACCTTTATCAGCCCAAATATCAATTTAAGCAGCCCTTTTCTTTTATAAACATTCGAATAACATATATATAAAAAAGGAGATACGAATACAGATTTATTTGTTTCTCTTAAAACAAAGACACACACACACACACATATATATATGTGTGTGTGTGTGTGTCTGTGTGTGTGTGTGTGTGTGTGAGAGAGAGAGAGAGAGAGAGAGAGAGAGAGTACAGATGTTACAGCAAATTTTGGACGGTTTTGCTCAATCGTTGTCAGTAATTTTTTTTATTACGAGCAATTCTTTTCAAAATACATAGTCTGGTAGTTTGTTAGAAGCTCATAATACAGCATAACTTTCCATTATAACATATCCACCATGAAAAATGTTTTCCCTTTGCTGTTTGTTTGACATGTTTGCTTTTCCAGGATAAAAAAAAGTTTAAAATGCCGCCTATTATGCAGTTTGTTTCTTTTCGCATTTAACAGCGTATTAAACTATAGCGTAATAAAATTAATGTATTCTGAGTAAATTATTCTCTGTGGAGGGAGGGAGAGAGAGAGAGAGAGAGAGAGAGAGAGAGAGAGAGAGAGAGATGCTAAAAATATCACCTTTCAGAATATGTACACAAGCTAAATGTTTTCAGTAACTTTGATATATTCAGACTTGCCCTATTGTTACCTACCAAAAGTCGAAACGAACTTTTTGGACGTATGATTTACATCAACTGAAGAAAAAAAAATTAATTTTTTTTAACATTTTGTTTTGAAATTAGCTTCTTATAAACTCGATGTTACTTTCTTTAAAAATATGAATAATGTTTGAGGCATAGAATGTTTTTTGAAGTATTTTTAATATTGCGGGATTTATCGAACTTTTGTTTTAAAAAAAGAATTCCCTACTTATTTTTTAAATTCCACTTACTTTGTACTTCACTATCACATCTCCTAAAACTGTGAACAAGATTCGATTTTTATTTTGACGATAATATTCTCAGAAATAAACAGTTTTTGGGAATTAAAAAATATTTCAAGTTATCAATCATTTCAAAATATTCAGTAACACTTTTTATTAATCCTTCAGATGAGTAATTTAAACTTTTTCTCAGTGGTATATACGGTAAAAAGGCATTTGTAAGCAAGCTTTATTTTTGAAAGAAACTTTTAAAATTATAAAATAAAAATAAAAATTACGTAAGGAGACTAAATATTTCAAACATTCAATGAAAAAGGAATTCTGATTATTTCATTCTTCATTCAAACACTATTTTTATTATTATATCTCCAAATGATTAATTATCTTGGTTAAAATTGAAAATAATATGCATAAAGTTTATCGAATGCGAATTTTATTCGAACTAATTATTAGCTAAAGTGATCAATATTTTCAAAAATGAAACAAGAAATTGTCTCAATCGACTGTTCAAGAAAAAGAAAGAAAAGATGGTACAAAAGTGAGATAACTCAAATACGTACAAGATATGGCTATTAAATATAGAGACTGACGCTGTAAAACATTTTATTTTGATGTCATAGATATTTACTCATTATCACCCTCCTCTATCCGAACACAAACGCTACATGCGGTTCCTCCATTGGTCGAAACAGTACTGGAAGTCTGTCAGTTCCTTCAGGACACGTGTCGCTTTCTTTTCCCCATCTTCAACATCCTCAAATCTTGTTCCTTTTAATGCAAATTTCACCTTAGGAAACAGACAGAAGTCACATGGAACAAGATCCGGCGAATAAGAAGAATGATCTAACCCTGGAATGCTGTACTTGGCTAGAAATCTCTTGACAGATAATGCGAACTGACTTTCAAACAATTCGGGTCGTTTTTTCCCTTATTCTTTCACGGAGTTCAGCAAGGATGTAAAGGTAATAATGTTGATTAATAGTTTGACCTTCAGGAACCCATTGAAGGCATATAATCCCATGAATATCGAAAAAGACAATCATCATTGTTTTGAATTTTGATTAGATCATTCGAGCTTTTTTGGCTCTCGGTGAGGATGGGCTCTTCCATTGCATGGATTGGCGATTCGTTTCAAGATCATACGAGTAAGTAAAATCCACGATTCATCACACGTTATTATCCTTTCCAGTAAGTTTGGATCACTTTTAATGGTATTCAAAGTGTCTGTACAAACATCTTTACTAGTTTCTTGTGTTCAAACGTGAGAATTTTAGGCACACACTGTTTGCATGTTAAAATTGCTGGGTAAAATTAGCCGTACGAATTCTTTATCAATTCCTACAGTCACAGCAATCGTACGAATATTTAACCGACGGTCAGACCGAATCAGATTACCGAATTTTTTGATATTATTAACCGTTTTTGACGTAGAAGGGTGATCCGGATATTAATCACCTTCAACGTCTTCTCAACCATCTTGAAAACTCTTAAGCCACTTAAAAATACATGCACGAGATAAACATTAATTACTATACTCTTCTTTCTATAAATTATAAGTTTCAGTCGCGGTTTTTCCAAGTTTCGCGCGCGCCCGTGTGAAATTTCACTACAATTCATTGCTCAATTGTTACACTTTTCATTTTTTCGGCGAAACAACAACAACAAAAAATGCAAATGAAGGTACGTATACGGATACGGATTGTTTACAGAAGCGAGAGGCACTGCATTCGAAAGGGAAGGCTTCACTCCAACAACAGATGTTGGTCTCTAGCGTTTGGTAGCAGCGTCAGTCTCGTTATTTAATATCCACACCTAGCGCTTATTTTCTCGTACATTTTTAAGCGAAAATATACAGAATTCTTTGTTTTGAAAACACAGAAAAATATCATCTACACTTTTCAAATTCAACAATTCTATTTCTTCAGAAAATAATAAAATAATCTTTAAAGATATAAAAAGAAAACTCTTTAATTTTGGCTTGCTTCTTACATTCATTAAAGAATAAAGAGAAGGAGCTGGATAACTCTCCATAATTTTATTCATTCACTCAATATACTGGAAAATATACTCAAAGTTCATTTATGAACTTTAAGTACATTTTCCAGTATATTGAGTATATTTTCCATTTTTTTTGAGTATATTTCAAAGTTCATAAATGATCTTAAACGAAATTGACAAATCCTAGACATTCCAATCTAATTTGAAATTTTATCACGGTAATCTATTTTCCTATAACAAATGTAAGTTAATCGTTAATCTATTTTTCTATAACAAAGGTAGATGAAAAAGCTCTTTCATGTCATACGAAGAATTTTATTTTAAAACAAACGATTTTAACAGCGTCGTCGTTTTAATCTAATATGCATTATTGGAAGTGTAGTATTACAATATGAAATTTTGCCATTTAATATTGATTAGGATAATTTTGAGCTACATAGTTTTCAATTTTGAAACTACGTGGTTTCACTTTATCATAGGACGCGCAACAAGTATATTATATCCTTAATGTTGAAGAACTCTTCTTTTTTTTTTTTCAAATCGTAATAGGATGTTGAATCTAATTTAACTTGTGACAGTATTTATGACAGTAGAAAATTAAAAACTAAAGAATAAAATAACGTGGTTGAGGTGCAAAATGCACAATCATCCAATTTCTAGAAATAATTTTTTATGTAAATAAATAAATATAATCTTTGAAAACGGATTTAATAGTCTACACCAGGGGTCTCCAAACTTTCCAGCCTTAGGGCCATATTGATTACTCCAGTAAATTCCAAGGGCCAAAACCATATTATCATTCATTGTTGCCGGTGGTAAAAAGTTGAATCAGTCCACTAGTGGTGTAAAATATGATTACTTTTTTGCCAGATGCCTCTAGCGACGGGAACGCTTTAATTTTATGCCTCTAGCGACGGGGACGATACTCATTTAATTTCTGCCAGATGCCTCTAGCGACGGGGAAGCTGATGTATTTTCCGTATCGTATGGGTATCCGTTATAATGGGGTACCCGCATCGTATCGCCATAGTAATCATTGATTACAAAAGTAATGAAATACACAAGTAATCATTGATTACTTTTTTCTTCAGTAATCGTTACTTCGGTTCCTAACGAGTAACGAGTACTCAAGTAACGAATGAGTATTTTCTTTACATGAAATAAAAAGTCCGAAAAAGTACGCCACGTTTAAAAAAGGCTGCAAATCGGACTAAAGTCCGCAAAACGGCAACACTGCATATTATTAATTTTCCTGTCATTATCTGTAATTTCTAGATTAGTCGTAGAGTACGAGCGAGCCATGAGGAGTAACGTGACAGGACATCTGGTGGACACAAGCGGAAATAGGTAGTACCTTCTATCGCTAACAGATGGCGCTAATAGCACTTACAGAATAATCTCGTTGGTTCGAGAAAGTTCTGGTGTCTTCCACTCACTTCTAGATGGCAGTAAGTGGAATATATAAGAAGGCTAGTGGCGCAACCACAAGTCAGTTCCTATGACACTGCTGTGAAATAAAATAGTGCGTACCTCCTTAAAACGTGTTTGTGCGTGTTTAAGTTTAAGACATCTTTGTAACAATATTTTGATTTGAATTGTCGCTTTTGTGTGTGATTTAGTAGAATGGAAAAGAAGCGAAAAATTGATAGTGAATGCAGAAAATTCAAAGATCAGTGGAACATTCAGTATTTCGTAATTGAGTCCAGTAACAAGGCGCTATGTTTGATTTGCAATGAAAGCATAGCCGTTCTCAAAGAATATAACATTAAACGTCATTATGAAGCAAAACATTTTCAAAATTACTCAAAATATACAGGAAGTTTGCGGACAGAAAAATTCGAAGCTATGAAGCTCGGATTGAAATCGCAGCAATCTTTATTTACAAAACTCAAAACTGAACAAGAGGCTGCAACTCATGCCAGCTTTCGTGTGGCTCTTGAAATTGCAAAACGTGGAAAACCATTCACCGATGAAGAAATGGTCAAAGAATGCATAATCGCAGTAGCCGAAGAAATGTGCCCTGAAAAGGTAAATTTATTAAAAACTGTCAGTATGTCAGCAAACACTGTGGCTCGAAGGGTAGAAGACATCGCTGAAAATATATCCTCTCAACTGTTTAACAAAAATGGACATGTTGAGTGGTTTTCTTTGGCCTTGGATGAGTCAACGGATGTGTCAGATACTGCTCAGGTGTTGATTTATATTCGAGGAGTAGATAAAAGCTATGAAGTGCATGAAGAACTTCTTGATATGTATAGTATTCATGGCACAACTACTGGTTCAGATATTTTTAAAGGAGTTGAAATGGCCATTAACCAAAAGAACCTTCGATGGAAAAACTTGAAATGTATTACAACTGATGGAGGCAAAAACATGAGTGGGAAAGATAAAGGAGTGGTCGCTCTTGTGTCAAAGGCTGTAGAAAATGACGGTGGTTCAAAACCAATAGTCTTACATTGTATCATTCATCAACAGTCTTTGTGCGGAAAATGTTTGGATATGTCTGAAGTTCTGAAACCAGTCATACCAACTGTTAATTTTATCAGATCTTTTGGGCTGAATCACCGACAATTCGTGCAATTTATTGAAGAGATTGGAGAAAATGACTTACCTTATCATACTGCCGTACGTTGGCTTAGTTGTGGGAAAGTCCTTCAGCGCTTTTTTGAACTTCGAGCAGTGATCGAAATTTTTTTGAATGAAAAGCATCGCCCTCTTACTGAATTGCAAAACAACGCATGGCTGTGGAAGTTAGCATTCTATGTTGATTTGACAAAACATGTGAACGAACTGAATTGGAGATTGCAAGGAGAAAACCAGCATCTTCCTGATTTATACACTAATATCAAATCATTCCGGAAGAAATTGATACTGTTTCAATCACAACTACGAAGTAAATGTTTTTCACATTTTAAAACATGTGAAATATTCAGCCGCACCACTGAGACCGAGTTTCCTATCGATTTTGCAATCGAAACTTTGAGTGCTTTGAAAATAAATTTTGATACTCGTTTCTCGGACTTTGATGCCATTGCGAATCAAATTAAGATTTTTCAGAATCCTTTTGATACTGACATTGAAACCCTAGCCCCGGAACTTCAAATGGAAATGATTGATCTACAGTGCAGTGATATAATTAAGAACAAATATCAAAACTTATCTTTGTTGGAATTTTATAAGTGTCTTCCACTGACACAATTTGATAATTTGCATAAATTTGCTCGTGGGCTGTTTTCTGTTTTTGGTACTACTTATTTGTGTGAGAAGACCTTTTCCAAAATGAAGTACACAAAAAATGTTTACAGATCTAAATTAACTGATGAGCATCTTAAATCTCTTTTAATAATTGGTACAAGTAAAATTAGTCCACAACTACAAACTATTGTCAGTGGAAAATCTCAATTACATAAATCTCATTAGTATTTCATATGTCATTATGCTTGTTATAAGTTATTTTTTCATTTAAAATGTATAAAATGTTAGTTGGTTTCATTTCAATAATTTGTTAGTTAGTATATAGTAATCTACAACAATGTTATGAGTAGTTAGCCCATGACCATATCAATGTAGATGTCATATTAATAATTATTCAACATAAAAATAGATTACTTCAGTAAACTAAATTTAATTTGCTATAAAAAATAAATATGTTCTCTAGAAGGAGTTTTCTTTCAAGTATGCTAGCTCTCCGCGGGCCGGACAAAATCTGTCCGCGGGCCGGATGTGGCCCTCGGGCCGTAGTTTGGAGACCCCTGGTCTACACCAAAAGAGAAGAAAGCTTCTCTCCTGCTCATAAGTGTAAATGTGAATCGGCATTTCCAACAAATTCTAATCAAATGAAATTTGAATCGAATCTAATCGAATGAAATTTGAGTTTTGAAAGTGTGTTATCAATGAATATTCATGAACAAGAATTCAAAGATATGATAATTCTTCTGCTAAGTTCGTTCCCACCTCCAATTCATTATATTCAATTCGTGCAATTAGTCCTTCGTTAAATAACAGAAATTTAAGCTTTGACTTCTGAGACTTTTCTAGATTTCAAAACACGCAGACACTCGTGCTAACTCAAGCGGGTTACAAAATAAAAGTGATTCAATTCACAGAAGAATGTATTCGCGTACCGGTGCCTTTGAAGGTTAAACTTGTCAGAAAAAAAAAAGAAAGAAAAAAGTATGGGTATCCGATTATTTGTGTTATGACCTTGGAACATACAACCGGCTAGGCACAGGCGTTGGGGTTTTTGTCATTACGTCACGTTTCAACAAAAGTATATTTCCTGTTATCTGTTTTTGAAGAAAAAAAAGTTAACAAACACACCAGTTAATTTGGTAATAAATTGCTTACTAATACATTGAACTTTGGGCATAAGACTTATTTCATATATTCAAATTATGAGTCATTATCTATTGTTAATACCGGTTGTTGATGTTTTTGTTGCAAGTGCCTTATTTACCAGTTGATGATGTTAGAAGAGTCCAGGGTACTTGCCCATGGAGGAAAATTAGTCGTCTCAAATATTTTTTTTTTCATATCTTCAATCATTTTTATGGATGCCATGTCAAAATGTTTCTTCTGTATTCCCTACTTACTTACAAGACAATATCGTTTTGTGTAACAGCATAGTTATATCAAGTTACTATCAAGAAATATTTTGACTGTCTGAAATTATAATGAAAAACGTAACGAGTAAAATATTCTTTCTTATTCTGTTTTTTTTCTCCTCCCCTCCCCCACTCATATTGTAAGGAGTACATTAGACTTAAAGACTATTCGTTTTTCTGTTGGCAGTTTTAAAAAAAAATTCATTATTTTGCCCTTAATTTCTCGGTTTCGTCAAGTTGGCTAATTCAAGAAACAGGATTAAACTCTTCTTAAAAAGATTAAAATACAGATCGACAAATAATAGAAATACTTTACTGTTTGCAATTCCAATATCCTAAGAATTCCTTATTGTTTGTATTCTGTTGTATAGTAACGGCTTATATTTCAGGGAACTGTAATAAAAAATAAAAAAGTTAAATCGTCATATTAAAAAAAAAAACTTGCTTCTTCAATCCTGGATAAATATGATTTACAAAAAAAAAAAAAAAAACATCGTTAAATCTGCCAAACTCAGATTGCCTCTGAGTTTCGATATTATCATTAGTTATTATTTATTTTGTGTATTATTATAATTATTTACTTACGGATCAATCATTATCATTCCCAGCTTTGAAAGTTTTGAAAGTTTTTGTTTTCAAAGGCTCTTACTTTTAATAATTTAAATAATTTTATTGTAATAACTGATCAAACAACAAAATAAACTAAATTTTGTCCGGTGGATGATTTAATATAACCATTCAATCCGCGTCTCCTTTCTCATTTTTACAATTCATGGATTTTACAAGAGAAATATTTTTATGAATATAATTTCTTTCTTGATATGAAAAGACTTTTTCGAAATAGACAAAGCAAAATAATAATAATAATAATCTATAAATACATGGCATGACGTGCGTCCTTATTTTCCTCTGTCCTTGAAAGGTATACTTTTTTTCTTCTGCACACATTCCTTTTTACCCATACACACACATGCACAATCAACCAACGCGTTTGGACTTAAATGTATATCTTTTGCATTGTAATACACACCATCACGCGTGATACTGTCACGCCACCGTTATTC
This sequence comes from Nephila pilipes, assembly GCA_019974015.1. Lineage (NCBI taxonomy): Eukaryota > Metazoa > Arthropoda > Arachnida > Araneae > Nephilidae > Nephila > Nephila pilipes. The sequence goes on from BMAW01024151.1 coordinate 915,840, forward strand.
GCTGTCTTTCATGAACAATAAATAAACGTATATTTTTGTACTCTCCTCCCTTTCTACAATTTGTTACAGGAGCGTCTATTCAGTGGCGGTGGTTGTGAATTAGAAGGGTGGGAGGGTAAAAAAATTTAATATACAACAAGAAATATCAGTGAGTTCGGGGAATTAAAGGTGTGGACACATGCACAATTTCCTAATTTAGCAACAACTGGTAAGTTTTCGACACTATCTGAATGAATTTTGGCAAATAAAAGTTGACAGTTTATACCAACTTTACTGTGGTTCAATTTTATTATTAGGGTGTGATTCTGTTTTTGAAATTTTAATTAATACTATACGATACAACTTTCATCCAAGGAAACAATCTTACTCATGTATTCAATTAAGTAAAAGTATTTCTAGAAATGTGAATAATGATCAGAGATAATTTCAATAAATAAAAACATCAAAAATTGGTAATTTGCCAAACTCCAACTAGTGAGTTTACTCAAAGCCTTGTCTTATAACCTCCATACATTACAAAATATGCAAGGAAAAATGAAAACTACATTTATAGATTACTCGTGCTAAATAATGCTTAATTAAGAGTCTAAAGCTGTAAAAATAATTACATTATAGAAAATATGATATACTATGTAAAATAAGTTTCTCAGGGTTATAAGTTTGTGTCTCCCTGTTTTAAGACAATGTAAGGTGTCTTTGTTTTCGCCTGGAGTAGACTTCCGTGCATTCAATTATCATGGAGTTCTACTATTTGATGTCGTACTTTATGAAACCGTTAGATGCGATGTATGAGTCTAACAACCATACCGCTATACATGGCATTGCATTTCCACCAAGTAAAAATTTTAACACATTTAAAGAAACAAAAGTAATAATAATAAAACAAAAACATAAATGTTTCGGAGGCTAAAATGGAAAATACGATTTAATTATTTTCCAAAAACAAAAAAGTTGGTGGGGGTGGATTGCGGTTGCCCCCTTAATCATTGCCAACTGCGTCTGTTAAAAAGAAAATGTGAGGGAATCATTTCATTCTGAGATCATTCAAATCTCAGTACTTGTTAATGTTTTAGGGAATATAACAAGCTAAAAGAATACAAAATGATTATCTTTCGTCTGTCAGCCATTTTGTATTCGTGAACGCAAAAATTTAAGGGAAAAAAAACAGATTCAAGCCTACATAATTTTTTTTTTTTTTTTTTTTGTAACTTTTTATTTAAAATTGTAACCCAGTAATTATTTCTTTTTGAAAGTGGTACCTTGTTTCACTCAATGAAAAGTATATTTATTTGCAAAGGAGATTATCTTCGAAGAATGCTATAAACAAGTTGTGAAGCTTCTTACAGTGGTTTTTTTTTTTTTTTTTTGATTTCATGCTGATCAAAAAATTTTGAAATTAGGGGGAGGAGTTAAATTTTTTTTTATTAGTAAATGATATTTTTACGTAATATTCATATATATGTGCTCTAAACCTTCAAAAAAGAAAAGAATAAAATATACATTTCTATTTATTTATGAACGTATTATATAACAGGTTAAATTTTGCACTAGTGCGATGAATGTAATTGTGTTTTTTTTTTCTGAGAAAAGTATTTTATCATACTGAAGTTCTAAGTTAGCTCTTATTATCAGTAAAGTTGATTGAAAATTATCATATGTTAAAAATGATCTGTATTAGAATTTTACATACTCATATTTCGAAAATATCCATTCCTATTGTAAAGTACTGAAAATTACCTAAACATATGTGATTTACGTTCCGAAAAATATTCATAAATTTTGTTGGATCCATTGCTTTGAATATCATTCTTAGAGTATGATCATTTTGCAGATCACAGTTACTTCCAATCGAAAGTCTGAAGGAAATTCTTGAATTACGAGTACGCAGCCAAATAGATTTTGAAATATGGAAACGACTTGCATCAAAATCCGGAAAACTCTGCTGTAACTTGTGTAAGTATGTCAGTAGTTACAGCGTATAATTTTATACAAACTTTTACTTTTTTTTAATGTGAGAACTATATCAACCCGAGGGATGGATTTGGCTTGTGGGACCTACCTAAATTAACTTAGCACAGAAATATTATATAACAAGGAGCATATATATAGACTCTAGTAATGAAATGATTATATCGGTGGTATTTAACATTCCTTACATCTTCGTTATGTATTAAAAAAAAGTTTTAATACTAATTATTTCTTTCTTACGGACATTTTTATTTTAATACAGTGGTAATCAGTCAGTATCCAGCTAAAAGCAAATAAAATCTTGTTTCCTATTTCGCTACATATTTTAATAGAAACTAAATGGTATGTATGGCTTTATGTGAATTAATTAACTATTTACTATCGCTTTATAAATTTGAGACGTCTCTCTCTTTTGTTTCTTCTCCTCCACCACTCCTCTCTTTTATTTTACATATGTATATTTAAGCTTTTCTTGGGTTAAGTTTTTTTTCTGTTTATTTTATTGCAAAAATATTCCAACTCCTTGAATTCATTTCAATAGGTTCTCTCGTTATGCAGGCATAAGAGAATTTACATTCTGATTTTGAGTTTAAAGCAAAAGTATGATTTATTTCCTGCACTTAATCTCGTGTCACTAGCATGTATTAACGACAAAGATATTAAAATAAGAATATTTTTTTTACTATTTTATATAATCAAAAATGGAACTTTTCAATAACATTTAAATAAACTATATTTATATGTAACCTAACCAATTGCTTCTTTACCCATGAGTGATCAAATAAAATAATATCACTGTTGTTTCCCGGTATAACTTCTTGCCGCTGTTTTCCTTCGTAAATTGAAGTATTTTTACTGTTTCAACAAGCGCCACATTGTATTCAATGGAAAAAAGCGTCTTTATTTTGGTCATGTCTGAATGTTGATCACTTTTGCTTTAAGAATAATTTAACTTCTGTAACCTGATCGGTTGAAATCAATCTACATGAGGGTTACAATAATATCTCTGCAGTGCCAGCTCTTGCTTTTCAAATTTCTTATTTTATTTCTATTTGTTATTTTTTTAAAATTCTTGTTAATGTCACTTATTCGATTAGACTTAACACCCTATCATTTACCTGGAGTTGTTGAAGCTTTTCAACTAGATGGTTAAGATTGAATTTCAGATGAAACTCTCAAAATGTTTCTAGTATTTTAAAGAAAGAAAAAGAATGGGAAATTGAATAATTTAAAGTTATCTTAAAAATTAAAACTAGATCAGATATCATATGTTTGATGACACAGTTAAAGAAAAATTATTATTTATTAAAAGAAAAAGTTTAGTCATAGCATTGTCAGAAATGGGAGAGATTTTTCATCTTAGCTTCGGTATAAGAATTATAAAACAGAGATAGTTTAATTTTTATTAACATCGCACTAGAACTATCGCACTCGTCGGTTATTGGCAACGGACATCGTAATTTTGAACCACGGTCAAGTGATGAGGACGACACCTTAGCTGACACCCCATCTCCTAACTTCTACACCACGCCAACGGGAGGACTTTGGACCCCGACAGAGTTAGCGTGCATCAGCCCCGGCGACACTGTGGGTCTTCGGCAGCCAAGAATCGAATCCGTGACTGAATGACCACTAGGCTACCGCGGCCACAACAAACCGAGATAAAAGTTCCCATATTTATCATGAGAGTGTAAACGTGTTATTTTAAAATAATACTGAATAAGTGATTTTAGTGTATTTTGATTACGTACGATTTCATTTATTCTCTAAAAGTATACCAGAAAGCAAAGTGAATTAAAGTATTAGATTTAATTTCTTATATTCACCGGTTTGTTCCCGTTTATTGCAGTCAACTTACACAGGTTTTATTGTATTTACAAGTATTAAGTTTTTTATAAACTTCATTAATAATGATAACAAATGACAAGAAGAAAAAAAATTAAAAGATAGAAAAGTTGTAATCTCGGATTTTTTTAATGTTTATTTACTGAATTTCTTTCAGCTGGGAAATTCTTCATTAAGGAAAGTCTAAAATATTTCTTAATAAATCTGAAATTCTAAATTATGGGATCTCAGGAAGGAAACAGGTGAAAGTAGTTAATTTTTTTACGCCACAAAATTCAAAGCTTTATCAATGCAATATTTTCCAATGAAAGAGTGAAAAAGGAAGACAGAGAAATCAAAATTGTATAAACACTTGCCGGGTTTATTTCAGCATTTTATCACCAAACTAAGCACAAAAATTTAACTAAAAAACTTTTTTATAACCCCCAATCTTTCTAGAGCTTTTAAGTTACCTGAATTTACTTAGCTGTGATAGAATGATACGAAGTAGAGAAAAACACTCATTGTATAAGAAAAATTTCAAAATATTATGCAACAATTTCATGTATGAAAATTGTTAATTTCCCGCATTTTTTTTTTTATAAAAAAATGAAATCTATTGAAAAATTATACCACGAATATTACTGTTTGCTATTGTTTCGATTAATTAAATCTACTTAATTGATTTTGATAAAATGAATATTTCTCGCTTTTATTTTGCAAAAATATTTATGGATATGATGAAAAATTTACAAGATACTCTTTTTTAATACGCATTGAAATTGCTAAAATGAGGTTAATTTGGTACGAAATATTAATACTTTATCTATCCTAATAGCATTTTAGCAACTTTATCACCTTTATTATATCCCTTTATTGCTCTTTCAATTTAGATACAGTAAAATTTTAATCTACATTTTAATGTAGTATAAAGTTTTATGCAAAGAATAGAAGATGAATTTCGCTTACATACTTTAAGTAATATAAAATATGCTATCACAAAGTTATAAATGAAAATATCTATTCATTTTAAGTTAAGCAGTGGGATAGTATCTGCTGCTGTTTGGTCGTACAGTAATTATTATGGTAATTATTTTTGAGTGCATGTACGGCTTTGTTTTTATTAATTTAATGAGAGCATTTTTTAAAAATTTTGATTAGTTTATTTGAAAAAAAAAATTAATGGGAATAACATGTGAAAAGTTTCTGACCGTTGAAGATTACTGTACATTTTAACAAATAAATTTTTTGACAAAATCTCTTATTAAAATAATAATAAATAAATAAAATTGAAATTGGCTTTGCTAATTTCATTTTCACTCTTTCTAACCTTTTTATTCTGTTAACTTCTCGAAAAAATAGAATTATTCAAAATGAATATTAATTAGCTTAAAGTAAACGTACTTCCAAACCACAGGCTTCACAGAAACAATTACTATCAATAACAGAAAATACCTTTTTAAAATTACTAATACATTTTTATTTTTACAAGTAAAACATTCCAAATCACAAAAACGTTACCAATGTTAACAATAAAAAGAATTAAAACAGACGATTCTGCAATAAAAATCAATTATTACATTAAATATTAAAAATTAAGAACAAACCATAAAGTTTTAAAGTGTACAATTATATTCTGTTAGGATATTAAAATAAAAGCAGACGATAAAATATTGTATTAAATTTATCTTAGCAATGTAAATATACCTGACATCTTAGCCCTGTAAATATACCTTAAGAAAACTAAATGTAATTATTACAATCATAATTTATTATTACCCAGTCTTTTGAATCTAATACCATGTACACTTTATTTTATGCCCAAGCAGTTTTGTTGACACCATTTTCTCCAAACAACATGTTAGCACATGCTAACATAGCAATTAAACACACCCAGAAAAACTGATGATTGTACAACCAATTGAATGTTCCTTAAACTTGAGCATTTTTAACATTACAGAGAATGGCAAAATGCTGCCTTAAGTGACCCATTTAATGAAATGTAGTTATTTTTAGTAATTTTCAATTAACTGGTGTTGACCATATTATACTAGCGAATTTTCTTAAAGTAAATTTGCACATTTTTATCACTACTTTTGTAAAGGCTTCACAAAATTAAGGGTTGCTAAGCAATAACAACTACACAAACAAAAAATAATCCTAATTATTCTTAACTGTTGTCGCAGCCCGACGTACATTCTCAAAATTCCATTTTAACTCGATCACCATTTCTTTTCCGTTTGAAAGTCGTTAAGAGGCTCCGAAAAGAATTTCCCAATGTTCGTCGGAAATGGCTAAAACGCCTTTGAGGTCAAATTCATTTATTGTTCTTTTCATCGTTAATTAGAAGATAGCCTTTTTTTCCCCCATTATTCCTGTAGAACCATTTCATTAGGTGGGCGTGTACCTTATCAACGTCCTATTTTTCTACGATTATTCTTTCATGCGGTTTTATTGTTAGTAGTCATCACAGAAATGAATGGAAGGATATTTAAGGTCGCTCGGCTCTGTTAATGAAATGAAGCCGTGTCGGCAGAATTTATCAATGTATGCGCTAGATAAGGAGTGAGGAATATGAGTAAGAAACTACATCAGATGATTTTCATTCTTAAAACATTGCACAAATACAAGTAAATAATCTCAGTACCTTTAAATATATACTAATGAATGAATTTAAGAATAAATGTAGAAATAAATATTTCTGTGTAGGTGTTTTTAAGAAAATGAATTTCCAAACCACATAGGGTAAACTCGTGACTTGCGACTTTCTTGAACGATAGAGTTTGTGTATGATTTGTAAATGCAGTATTCTCTCGGGAATTTGGCACGAATCGGGAAAGAATATCGCCAATTTCTGGGAAATCAGCTTCTTATTATTGTATCAAATAAATCAAAAATAACATTTAAAAAGGTAAAATTTATATGTTATTGTGTAAAATTTAAGACACACACGCAAATAAAGGGGAAAACACACGAATTAATTAAAAATAAAAGACTACTATTTTATATTGATAGCCTATTGTGTAAAAATGCGAAATATTAGCAGGGCCGAATAGGTAAAGTATCTGACTATAGATGGAGTAGAGCATTTAATGTTTTGCTTCGAACAACTACTATACATATTATTGTTAGTTTTAATGAAAATTCATTGTTTATGACAGAAATATTTAATTTATGGATATTTATGCAATCTAATAAGTAATTTTTACGTAAATAAACTTTCAAACCAAGGTAAACTTCAGACTTTGGAATGCCTAGCCTGATAGAGGTTATGTGTGATTTGTAAATATTTAAGGTTATAACAACGGATAACTGTGACATTTTGTGACAAAATTGCTTCAGGTATTACTGGTATTATTGCTGTTAATCTTAATAACAATGGATTGCTTATGACAAAAAATTGCTTAATTATTTTTTATGATTTGCAAAGTTGATGTAAAACTTAAACCTTTTCATTATTATTGGACTGATTTTAAATGTGTTACGAAGTTGATAAATCTAAAGTTTTTCCATTTTGTTTAAGAACAATCAGAATAAATTCATATAAGTGCTTTGAATGCGAAGTATTAAAGCATAAAGTATCAAGCTACCTTTAAATTATGAATTAAAATTATTTCAATACATAAATTACTATGCATATATAATTTGCAGTATGTGTTTTAGTAAACATTGGAATTAATTAATGAATAAATTAAATAAAAAAAAGTTATCGAAATATGTTCCATACTTTGGAGACTACGCAATACATTGGAAGCACTTGAACTACGGGATGTCCCAAGTTTGCTTATGCAAATGTTTTATAATTTCATATGTCTGTTGCACATACACACACATGAGTTTGCCATGATCCGCCGCCAGTTGTGATATAAGCTCCTAGCGAAAAAGGTAGGTTTTTTTCCTGCTCCAAGTGATGGAAATTCGGAATTAGATTATGTTCATTGTTATAAGGATCCTGGTGTATAATTCAATAAAATTAAGTATAATGAAAGTCCAAATGTGTCTTCGTTGAGTCCAGTGAATTAATTTGAGTGATGAAAATCTGAGCTTCGATTAACATATCCCAAATTAAAGGAGACTTTTGTTAGCATCTGCAGAAAAACTACGCAGTTGAATTTTACGAAAATTGAGGAATGTTATAATGAAACAATGAGAATTTTATTTAACACCAGAAAGTTCCAAACAGCACAATTAGATAGTGTACAACGTCTTTATACAGAAAATAGCAAACAGCTAATCTGTAGCTATACGATATAGCTTCAAACAGCTACATCGTATATCTACAAGTTATAGAAATCTGAGACAGCATAGCACGTCACGTGCTTAACATTCTACGGCAAATACTGACTTCGACCGTCGTTGAACAAGCGATTTTACGCTTCCAGATGATAGCATATAATGGTGAGCAACATATTGAACATCTTTTGTCAACATGAGACAGGCAAACTAAATTGAAATTTTTTAAAAAAAATAATTTTACGTAAAATGATCCTTCAAAAGAAAAAGTCACATTAAAAAATGGTTTTTAAACTACAGCTTTTCGAGCAGAATTTTTTTTTAAAATTGGAAATATGGAAATTTATATCAGAAATAAACATCATTCAAAATTCCTGTACATCAACATGTATACCAGATTTTCATCTTTTATTCTTAATGAAATGGTTCTCAGATTGTGTTTTTCTACTGTGGTCAATTGATATACGAGAAAATGCTATCGGTGGATATGAATAATTGTAAAAGTAACGAGAAAAATTCTTTTAAAAGTTTGAGAACGAATGAATCTATGAAAACCACTGAAAAAGCTTAAATCATGAAACATTAAATGAGAATTTTAATTTTTAATTATAACTAAAATTCTACGAATTTGAAATTTATCTAAAATGTTCTTTTTCTTCCTGCATTCTTTGTTATTCTTGATGAGTCAAAGCAAATTCCTGTTAGTTTAATTTACCAATACATAAATTTATCTTTTTATAGGCTAAAAAACTGAAATGAATGACTTGAAAATACTCGAAAGGGGATAAATTATTGTAATATACATTTTTCGTAATTCTCAAGAATTAAACTCAAATCAACTGTTGTCAAGATGAAAACCTAAAAAAAAAAAAAAAAATTGAATATTTATAACTGAAAAAAATTCCTTTCACACTGCAAGCATTTTGTTACACAAGTTGAGACTTTTTAACATTCATAGAATAACAAATAAGGAGATAGATTTTCACACGATCTTAAGTTTAATTTTTTATGCATATTAATCAGCAATTTATCTTTTATATAACGTACTCGAAAAGAATTATTTTAAATTTATGGCTATTCTCATTTTGATATATTCATGTGCTTTTGTAACTAAAGAGACATCGAAATTCCAGCAATATTTCGAACAAGAGTACAGCTGTGACCTTGACAATGAAACTGTTGTGTCACATGTGTTTGCGAAACATTTTTTTCCCCTGACTCATTGCTGTTTGTTACCGGAAAAATTAAATTTCTGTCTCAGAAAATTTATTTTGAAATCATTTTCTTTTTCTAAGTAAACAACTTTGTTAAATTGGCTGCTTGCTGTCATTAAATGTCATTAAAAAATGTTTCAAAAGTGTTTTAATGTAACTATATTTTTTGAAAGAATGAGAAAAAAATTTTGTTAAATGATGCAACATTTATTTGAATAAAAAGGTTATAAACTTTAATTTAATACAATGATGAAATTCTGTTTTTATATTAATTTATATTACGCTTATAGTCAAAATACGAAGAACATTTTGATGTATATATTCTTTTCATGATTCTGTATTTCAGTATCAAAGGATTATAATTTGTTTAAAAATACCTAAATTTAATATTATTGGGCATAAAATTTTAACAACACATTTCAGTCTTTTTAAAAATTTGTATTTTTGAATTTGTTGTAAAAAAGATCTTGCTTTGAGTAAAGAATATTGTGTTGCATTTATGCCAACTGTAATTACTTACTGTCTTGTTATTTTTTAAAAAAAACTCCCAAGCCTTAAAACCTGTCTGAAGACATTAGTTTTCAAGGCCCATATCACCTGGTAAAATATTATAAGGATAGGATTGGTGCGAGAGCCATTTTTGCTATGTGCCAATCAGAAAAAAAAGAAAAATAAAAGTAAAGAGGCTTATTCAAGAAATTGCAAAGAAATTAATGAATAAGGTTTTTATCGACAATGAACTTTAATTTTATTTTCATTGTGTAATGTTTGTTGTAAGTCTGTAAAACTGAATTGTTTCCATTTTTTAATTATTTTTGAAGGCATTTCTTTATTTCGTACATTAATCGATTACAGTGGAGATTCATAAATTAAAATCTATACCGGAGGAATTAATAATGTAAAGGAAAGCTTCTTTCGTAACAAGATACACACAATTAAAACATCATTTGACGATATGTGACGCTAATAAATGAATTAAGCTAATACAAAGAATGCAAAAATACAATAAAATTTTACTTTAAATATTTTTCTTATGCCGAAGAAAATTTGCAGTTTCATAATTTTAACAAATAATGTAATTCAACTAATTTCGAAATAATAAAATAACTCATTTTGTGTGTGTGCCTCATCCATTACAAATCACTTGTCATCAAGTGTCTCTTATTTTATTATAAAAGAAACGTACGACCAATATTTTGATTCGTTTCGTGTGTATTAAGTTTTTATGTGCATATTATAATTTAAAATTCTTTCATAAGTATCAAGATGTGTTTTCCGAATAATATTCCTAATGTATTATTTTTCTTGAGTTATCATGATTAAAATTTGAATATTTGTTGGTTAAATTTGTACTAATCTTATCTGATTTTTAATGTAATAAAGTAGAAATTTTAAGAGCAAATTGTCTTTGAATGTTTTCTTTTTTAAATTCAAGTGATTGTTAGGTACCTTAGAACAAAAACTGGGCTTAAGAGATCTGTAAAGTTTGATATTCATAAAATAGTAATTCGTAAAAAAATAAAGAGTTATACTCGTATGTATATTGAATGATTTTTGGCAGATGTTTGAATAGTAGTCCTTACACATCACATTTTATGTTATATTATATTTTTTTTTTTTTCACTAGTTCGTATTAAGAACAGTTATTTCTCTACTATTCTATATCTGATTCATAATTATCATCAGTTCTCGTCCCCCTAAGTTAGTGCATGATTCCACAACAGCTGTATGCTATTCAATTCGGTCTAATGCTGTCTCCCGGGCATTTCCCTAACTCGGCTATCCAAATGAATTTCTCTCTTATATAACCATAAGTCGTCACATTTGGCTTTTGGTTTTCCTCTTTTTTTCCATCAGGTATCCATGTCAGCTCAATTCTTGTATTATCATTTGATGTCATTCTAAATACTCTTCCCCCCATTAAAAAGTTATTGAAAATGCATTTCAAATACTACATACCTTTGCATTACTTGAAATATGTACAATTTTGTTTTTCTTTTAAAAATATAAATTTTAAAGTGAAAAGTCTATGTAAGTTAACATTTTCTTCTTGTCAATGCAGATTTTTTTTTTCTTTCATATTTTTTAACTATTATTTTTCATTCGCTTTGAATCCTTTTAAACTAAAATCTTTCCTATATTAAAGCCAATACTTAACCAAATTTCCATGATTTTTTCATGAAAGAGTTTAGAGGTTACTTTCTACCGCAGACCGTCGCGTAGGAAATTATAGAATTACTTCACCTGAGATGCATTATTCAGTAAAAAATTTAAGATATTTTATGGCCTGGTGTGAAAGTGAGATATTTATAATCAAACTAATTATTTGATTTTTCTCAATATCACGATATCTATCGCATTAGCTAATTATTAAATTCTAAACCAGGGGTGCATGAATCTATTAAGATCAAAGCCACATTGTTTCAAAGCAACTTTTGACACAAAAACCAAAAGAGAGATACGAAAATTTTCTATCATGTATTTTTTGGGTATTGTCTGCGCTATACGTTGGATATATCTACACTGATTTGCTCTTGAAATAATCACCCAAATTCCAAACACATTAATTCATATTTATAGTAACGGTGCAGAGATGAAAGCAATGCCTGTGGCATAGGTATCTTCATTAAGGTCTCTATTTCACTAATAAACTTGAAGTGGCTGCCCTTCATTAATTAAAGATAAAAACTTCATGAAGTTAAATTTAATAGTCAGTAAGGGGTCACAGATATAATTGAAGAAACATCAGAAAAAGAGTTATACAGTTTATCTTCACAAATTGTGCAAGAACGCTCTCTATCTATCTCATTTCTTTTTCACTCGCCCCCAATCCTAGCTTAGTATTGAAGAATAAAATCTTAGCTTAACACTTCTCGAATACATCAGGATCAACTCGTATTCCTCTAACTAAGAGTATCTTCTATTCAATTTTATAACATTCGATCAACTACAACAATTCACTAACAAACATCTACGGCTTCTCGCTATCATCTGCTCCTTTTCTATTCCTTTCAGTTATGTTCCTCTTATGAACCATTATTCTTAATTCCATTCAAAACAGTTCCTATTTTTATTTAGTTTTCTTAATCACGTTTCGTTTGGTTGGAAAGGGGTTGGAAATTTATGCAATTCAAATTACAAAAGGTCTCCAAAGTTAGCGAAGAGAAAACATACTCCTCATACCGGCCTCACTGCTTTCCAATTTACGTTGAAAGACATGGTGAAAATAATTCTTTATGAATGGCATTTAAATTTTGAAATCTGCTTTCATCAGTTTTCTGAGCCCATTTTCATGACTTTCATTCTTCATTTACAAAGGGTATAGGAATATCATAAGTATTTTATATAAATATATTATTTTTAATTGCCATCTCATGTGGAAAGTTACGACAACTTATGGATACTGTTCAATTATCTTGGCTCAGGCGAAAAATCGCTAAATGTTCCTACACGCTGCAGACGAAATACAGTCGGAACCCGTTCACGCACGGTTTCATTATGATTCCCTTTGTGTGAGATTTAGATTATTCTCTTTTTTTTTTCAGGTAACGTCAAAACTTCCTGTTAAGAGGAGAGATATTAATAACTTTTTTCTATCTTTTTTTATATATCGTGTGATATCAAGAAGTTTCAATTTGCAAAAGCAAACTTATACTCAGAATGAGAGGAACTAGGAACATGAGAAGGAAATAAATCAAATGGTACTCGCACACCTAAATACGAGCAGAAAAAACACAAGGGTAGAGTAGGTATCTTTTACGATACCAGATCTAAATGAAATTTTTCAACAAAAGAGATGTGGGTGGAGAAATTCTAAAAACCACTCAAAAATAGACGAGCACAGATCTAAGTCAAAAATGAAGGGGGCGAGGGAGTGATCTTAGAAGAAACGCTACAATGAAGCAAAATCTGAAAAGAAGATAACAAAAATCCGAACTAGCAGGGAAACTTTAAAAAGAGTCCGAAACGTTAAAGACAAAGAGTTTTAATGAGGCGAGAGTCATAAAGCCAAAAGGATCCAAGTAAAGAGGTGGGAAAGCAACAAGAATAAAACTTGAAGAAAACAAAAAGAGCGTGGGAAAGTCCGCTCTCTGAATATCTGAGGCTAGACGGGAGGCAAGGAATGGCCGCAAGTCCCTTGATCTTAAAGTGCAAATGGTGACTTTTGTCACAAATGAGAGAGAAAATCCGACAAAACGAAGGTGAGCAAAAAGTTGTCTTTGAGAAGCATCCGTTGAAAGTTAGGGGCTAAGAGAGGGTCAGCCCTTTTAATACTTTATTTTGGATTTGAATGCTTGAATCGGATATGAATCACCATTCCTTGGAAAGTGAAATGTTTAAGTTTGGATTTTTTTGTAAAAGATTATTGCCAAGAGGGGGGCAACGAACCACGGCTTGTGAGATTAGTCCTATGCTCAACCATTTTTATTTGTCAAATTTTAAGAATTATATTGATTGTTTTTTTTTCTTCTTGTGTATGTAATTTCCCTAATAATTAAAAATAATGTCGAAAGGATATAAATGTAACGCAGAAAATTCATATTGATATTGGAATTTTAAGAAATAGCTAAATTTATATGATTACTTTACTCACTTTATAGTAATTGTATCCCGTGAGATAATTGTGAGTTAATGAGTTCCAACAGAATCACTATTTGCAACCTTTGAAATAGAAAGCAGTTTTTATTTATTTATATTTATGTGTCGTCACCAAAAATATTTGAAGTAAGCTCAACTAACCGAACAGTAACGTTATTTGTTTTATTTATATTCTTCATACATTGTTAAAAAGACAGATAATAAAAAGTAAATAAAGACTTTTTAGTTTTATGCTTAATGTTTAATTGATTTAGCATTTGTTTTGATTTAATAACCACTAAATGCTGGACTATTTTTAAATTCTTTTTAATTCATTCATTAATTAATGCAATTCACTGTTTTCAGTTCATACAAATCTTCATTTATTTTTTTAATTATCAGTTGATAAGTTAAAAGAACACATGACAGGGTTGGTCCCAGATTTTGCATCCTTATTCTTTATAGAAATTAATTCAAATAAACCATTCTAAATCTAAAGAATTTAGATTTGTTGACTTTGTTTCAAACACACACATATACTATACAGTTTTTCACGTTGGTTAATCTGAAACATGTGATAAAATTCAAAAGATAAATTTTGAGATAGTTTTTAAAATTATGCTATGTGTATTTGTTTTTATAGGAAAAAAATTACATTAGAATGCATATTTTTTATCCAGCTTCTTTAATGTGACAAGTCTTATTCGTTATTATCGAACTTATTTTTTTTCGGCTGATGATATTTTTTGTTCATTTTGGAAGAAAATACCGAAATTCAATTGAGGAAGAATGTGGCCTAAACAGCGGTTTTTAACCTTATTCGATCCACGTACCCCTAGCTAACTCAGTTTCTTTCCGCGTTCCCTCGAGCAAGAAACGTCTGGAAACCTCCCTCCCTCCTATTACAAATTCCGGAAACTCTTCCAAAAAAGGTGTATGTTGAATTAAATTAAATGAACTATTTTTTTTTATTGTATAGTTATTTTTGAAGTGAGTAAAAATAAGGAAAAAATAATGTGATATCTGGCACTGCATTGAATCACAAAATTTTGAACAATTAGACTCAAACGAAGATAAATGCAATCTCAAATCCGGCAATCCTTTATTTATTTTTTACGTAAATAAATGGAGAAAAAAATTCCCGTTCTTTGCGCGAGCAAATGACCAGAAATACATTACGGTATTTTTAGAAAGTTCACTTTATTGATAGGGAGATCAATATTACAGCTGATAATTTTAATAAAAATCTCTTCTTACTTTTTAAAATTCTTTGCCATATTTTAAAATTCTTTTTTAGCTGTGTGGTTTGCATAACCATCTTCTCTTTGAGTACTCCCTGAGGATCTCAAGCATATGCCTTGGGGTATGTGTATCACTGGTAGAGAACCTCTGCTTTAAAAGTTTTCCTCGAAATCTGGCAACATCAATTTTTCTCAATAAGATTAGCAAAAAGGAAGAAAGAAGGTTGTTGAAGTTTTGTTTGTGAATTATTTCAAATAACTAGAGGTAAAACATCACAATTCAGAATTTTTCATCTGTTGTAGAACCTCAGATACGTAGATGAAAGTAGATTTTCTTCCCATGAGAATGAAATATTTCCGCTAAAAATAAATTAAAAACAAAATCAGTCAAGAGAACGGATACATATACAGTGTTAATACCAATGTAGGGTAAAATACTCGTAGTATCTTTTAATGCTTTTTAATATATTATTCTACCTCCCCAATATTAAAAATAAAATTATATTTCTATGAAAAATAAGTATTAATAAACGTATGAGTTCATCAAAACTTTTTAACGAACATGGTAATTGTTAATTTTCTTTAAAAACTGCAATGATTATAACGAAAAAAATGTCAAAAATTTGCTTCAACAACAATAGCAAAAAGATTCAACGGAAAAAAATTATCTGATTTTAGGAGAGGGGCAAATAAATATTACTGCTAACATATCTTTCAAATTTTAAATATATCTTCTTATTGCTTTTATGTTAGGGACACGAACAGAAAATTTGAGGGGCGGGAATTTTTTTTCTATAAGGCGCGAATTGTGTGTGTTGGTGGAATTCACGCTGTGATTTTCAAACACCTTGACCCATTTTTCTTTGATGATAATCTTAGCTACAAACTTTTAACAAAAAATATAATTTGTCTCATACCTGCATGCAGATATTCCAAGACTAAAATTTATTCACGACAAGAAAATAAAAATAAAACGCTTGACGCAAATTTAGGATACATTATGCAATCAATTTTCGTGATGAGAGTGTTAATAAATCAATTCGAAAAAAAAAAAAAGTTTTAAAACCTCTGTAACCAGCTTGGTCGGTTCACGATGCCCATAAAATTAAGTTCTGAATAAGATTATTCTTAAATCTTCTCTCTAAATTCCTTGAAATCATATCCAAACTGAAAATCACCTGCAAGGATTGTTCTATATTTGACAGATGTATAAATAAAGGAAAATTAAAGGAAAAAAAATAAAGCAATAAAAAAAATCTTAAATATTTTTGCTTAAAAAAACATGGCGGTCTAGATGGTCTAACAAAGCGATTACTCTCAAGTATCTAATATAGAAACTGTATGTCATAAACATAATAATCGTGGGTTATCAAATGCAATAAGACCAAGATAAAATGAAAGTGGTTCAGGACATCGCTGACCCCCTCTCCCAAAAACAAAACCCGCAAACTTTATGGGTAATAAAGAAAAGCTGTCAGAAAAAAAAAAGATGATCTAGATATAATCCAATCGCGTGAAAATTCTTCACAGCTTGACCTAAATGTAGGAAATAGAAATGCAAATTAGTTTCATTGTCTATGTCGGTTTTCACTGAATGTTTCATTAAAAAAAAACTCAATGTTGTTGGCCTTGTGTAAGCGAAATGAATGAATTCAATGAATAAAATTGTATTTGCACTATGACTCATTACTTACTCAACTGATTAAAGAAGTTAAATTTGTATGAAACATTCTTTTGTAACTCGTTCGGCTTTTTAAATTGATCTTGAAATTTAAATTGAGGAAGCGGGAAAGAAGAAGTGTATAAAAACAAGAAAGGTATAAAATCTCAGTTGAAATATTTCTCGATTGTAATGGGGCACCCATTTTTTAAGAAAAAAGCTGGACTAACAACCTTTTCTACTTTTAACATAGTGAATTACATTTTCAAAACATGTGTCATGGAATTTCGAATAATGAAACTACTAAGAACCAAACACAGATTGGTAAAAAGTGCAAAAATAGAACACGAAAGCCAGATATATATGTTTTTTCAAGAGAGGAGTTCACACACACACACATACATACATTCATACACACACACACATACACACACACACACACACTTATTGTACTTCGTTCATGTGATATTCCCATATGCTTTGAAGTAAAATGAAATCCAAGAAATATCAAAATTAATATATTTCTGACGGTACAAAGATAAAACCAGTGACGTCTCAAAAGAAGTTCTAAATATAAACTTTATAAAAATTAGATACTTAAGAAGATTTGATTTTATTGATTTTAGTTAAAATAACAATTTCACTTGTGATTAAAAACTATTGTTAACCGATTGTTCAAAATAAAAAGAATAGCTTTTTAAATTTAAAATTCGTTTAAAAGGCCACTCTTTTATGCATACTAATCTCAGATCTCCACCGTTGCTGTAGAACGCTCATTTAAATTTAGATGAGAAATGAAACATAAATTGTTGCATTTAATCATTTGTGATCCATTTGTGTTCTGTCTGTATTATTTTCTCAGAAACATGAATTAATAATAAAGTGATGCATTACACGACCTTATTAATCTGACCGAGAGCATGGCAGGAGGTTGTGACGTGAAGACCTGTATACGTAATTTGGCGACCTGACACATTTTCAAACTCAGTCTACTATGAGGATATGGGATTCAGATAAGTGCAACCCACTCTGGTCTTTGAAGGTGGCATAATGCTCAGAACCATTGTACTCATTGAAACAACGATAGCTCCATCAAAATTTGTGGTCATAAGTCACTAGCTAATTACTTCTCCAGAATATAAAAGATAAATGATAATTATAATATGAAACTACATTCCATTATATTTGCAACTGACTGCAAACGGACCAAATTTGTTGGCAAGGAGTTTTCCACTCCTAAGATGTTTCTTGAAAGAACTTTATAAATATTATTAAATTTTATTATGTACACTTTTAAAATCATATAAAATGTGCTTCAAATGTGCATAAACAAAATTGATTATGTGATAGTTTTTTTAAGTGACAAATGTACTCAGCAGGTAGAGAGCTTACAGAGATTTTTCTCTCTCTCTTACGGAAGTCATCTCACCACTTCATCTCTGCCTTAAAATAAATTTCAAAACTCACTGTTTATTTTCAAAATGAAAAAAAAAAAAAAAATTTTTGTGGCATTTGGCACTTCAATGTTATGTTTTCTACTAGAAAGAGAGAAAAATTCAGTATAAAAACGACTCAATTTTAAAATTTCAATATACAGCAATCCTTATAGGCAATTCAACTCCCATATCCCTCCCTATCTCTATAACACTGTGTGAGCCAGTTATAAATGTCTTACAGAGTTAAAAAGTATATAGATATAATTATCGTAAGATGTTAACATAATTCATATTTTCATAGTTTATATTCATTGAAATTTTTGCATAGAGTTGCTCATCAAAATTCTTTTAACCACTCATAACCGCTTATATTTATAAAAATAGTGGGTTAGACGAAAAGAAAAGAAATTGATTTAGTTAAGTAGAATTTTCTTAAAAAAGAATTTGGATACGAACGCTTCTTAAATCGCGTTTCTCATGATTATTCGTCAAAAAATCGATTATCAATATATATATATATATATTATATGTATATGATATATATATATATATATATATATATATATATATATATATATATATATATATATATATATATATATAATATATATATATATATATATATGTATGTATATATATATATACTCTCTCTAATATGATATTGATATTATTGATAT